>JANIWG010000143.1:0-33380 GCA_030705025.1 Myxozyma udenii
CCCCCCCCCCCCCCCCCCCCCCCCCCCCCCCCCCCCCCCCCCCCCCCCCCCCCCCCCCCCCCCCGAGAAGTCGCATGCCATAAATCATTCTATCGAACTTTTAATACTGTACAGTTGTTTTGTGTATGTATCGATTGCGATCATCGTTGATTATGGTCGCGATCAGTCATACTTTAACGTTTCGCCTTCGCCTTGAAATTCTTCAAAGGATCCACACGCTTTGGTTTCGCATGCGCTTTGTGAATTGCCCGTGCCTTTCGAATCCGATTCTGCTGTGTCTTCTTGATGCCAACAAATCCTATATCCTTCACCAAACTCTGTCTTCCAGCTTCCGGCAACAAGTAATCTGGAACGTGCTTCAGGTGATGCTGCACGCGCACAGCGTGCAGTTCTGAATCGTGACGAAGTTGATCCAACTCCTCTGGATTATTCTCAAAAACCTTCTTCAGCTTTTCGCTGGCCAAAACCTCCTGCTTCAGTTCCTTTGCCCGCGCCTCACGGATCGAAACCCGAGTCACGGCACGGAATGCGTCTTCCATGCGATACCGGAACGCATCAACCTGCTTCATGTCAAACACGTACGGTTTCAAAATTTGACCTCCGTGATTTTTAATCTGGTCCTTTTCAACACGAGCAAGAATCTTCTCATCGCGTTTGGCTGTGCTAAGCGAAGCAACCTTATGCTTGCCAAACTCTTCCTTGGGCACAACAAACGACAGAGCCATACCAGAATTTCCAGCACGACCAGTACGACCAATTCTGTGCGTGTATGCGCGCGCAGTAGTAGGAAAATCAAAATTGAGAACACAAGATACGTTTTGGAAATCAACACCGCGTGAGACACCGTACTCGGTATCACGAATTTTCCGCTTCTTCGATGTTTTAGCAGAACTTTTGTCCGCGCCAGCCGCGTTCTTGGATGCAGGTCGTTGCTTGATTGTTTCTTCGTAAATTTGATCAGCTTCGTCAGTAGCGATGATCAGACTGTAAATATTTTTGTTAAACTGTTCGACAACGTGTAGCCGCGAGTTGAGCGGAAGATCGGAGTTCAAAACGCAAGACTTTACGCCAAATTGCTCAAGAAAAAGTTTAAGTCTGTAGCATCGGTCGATGTCGTTGACAAATGCAATCGTCTTGCCCTTCACCAGTCCCAGCTTGAAAATTACATACGCCAGCAAAAATTTGTCAATCTCAGAGCATTTGACCATGTATTGTTCAACCTTTCCCTCATCTTCATTGTCGACTTTGTCTTCCAGTGCAAGGACCACAGGATTACGGCAAAGGCTCGTCTTAAGGTCGTCAACCTCATCTGTGAGCGTTGCACTCATGAGAAACATCTGCACGGTCTTTGGAAGATGTTTTTGAATCTTCTCTAGGTCGTCTTGATAGCCATAAGACATAACCAAATCAGCTTCATCGATAACCACACACTGAAGACCCTTTGTCAATAAAGTTTGAGCATTGATATGTGCGAGAGCCCTTGATGGAGTCGATACGACAATCTCAGGAATTTCAGTCAAGAGAGAGCGCTGAACCTGATCTGGAACGTTTTGAGCAAGATTAACAGCCGTGATAAGCTTTCCGGTGAAAATCAAAAGCTGGTTGATGAGTTTCACACATTGATCTGCAAGTTCTCGTGTCGGAACTAGAATCAAAGCTCTAACTTCTTTATCGTCCGGTGATGTCTACAAAAGTTAGCGACAAGTCAAGGAACGCCTAAGTTAAGTACTAAACATACCGCCTTGAGACGCAGAACAGACTCCAAAATTGGCAAAACATATGCAGCTGTCTTTCCGGACCCCGTCTTAGCGCGTGCAAGTATATCCTTTCCCTCGAGTGCGAGAGGAATCGCCTGCGCCTGCACTGGCGTTGGCTTCGTGAATTGCTGGCGAGCGATCGCCTGTAACAGCCGTTGATCTAGACCTAGGGCTTCAAAAGATACTTCCTCCTGCTTCTTTGTTACCAGCGCGCCGTTCTCTCCCTTTGAAGACTTCTTCTGCTTTGCCATTTTCTCCAAGTGCCAAATGAAAGCGATACAAAAAAGCGATCAGGACAAGCCACTGTGATGATTGACGTCCTGCTGTATTTTTTTCTTCAGTCCAGCCTGCGGCGCTCAATTTTTTCCTTTGTCGAGCAATTGTCCCAACCAGGTGGGAGAGTTTCAGTATCCTTAAATACGCTTACAAAAGTGCACACAAAAGCCTCTAAAATCTGTAAGCATCGGGGCCGGGGAATTAAAGGCAAATCGCGCGCACCCCAGCGCTCGAGGAGCTCGATAAGAAACTGCCCGCGTGCTCCGCATCTGACATCGTCTATACCGTTTTGCCTTCCCTTCGGTGCCTTCTCCCCACACATATCTGTCTCTATTTTGTCAGTTTTTGAGACTGCGCTGAGTGGAATGGCCTCACTTGCGTCTGGTGTGCCCGTCCAGCGGACAAAGGCCCCATGGGCGGACCCACCATCGCGCTTTTCTATCTTTCGCTCTAGCAGCGCCCTCCCAGAGACAGCGGACCTCGTCATCATTGGAGCAGGATTCAGCGGTGTGAGCACGGCATATCATATGCTTCGTGCATATCCTAGTATGCGCATTGTGTTACTCGAAGCAAATGATTTTTGCTCAGGTATGTACTTTATACGGATTCCAATTGGCAGCTTCTGACAGATAAGGCGCCTCGGGAAGAAATGGCGGGCAACTGCGGCCAGATATGTACTCTTACGCCAAGGAAATGGTTGCTAAGTTTGGCACAGAGGAGGCTGCTCGATTGAGCAGATTTGAGCGTGACAATTTCAATGCGCTAATGAAGCTCATTCAAGACGAAAACATTGATTGCGAAACTACCAAGAATGGCGAAGCCTGGTCGGTGTTTTTGTCTGACAGCCAATTTCAGGCCGCTACTGAAAACTTGATCATGATGCGAAATATTGGAGGCGATGTCGATAATGTTCGGGTGTACAAGAAGGAGGAAGCAAGAAGGGTAAGCTTTCTCTATCACCACCTTTGGCATGATGATGATTCTAATTGGATATTAGATACTAGGCATTCCTCACTGTACCGGAGCCATTGCAGCACCAGCTACCCCAATCTCTCCAACAAAACTTGTATCTCACCTTCTCGAGAAGTGTTTACTAGCTGGATTGAATCTACAGACACACACTGAAGTGACCCGCATTGCTTCAAACACCCTTAGCGATTTCCACTCACCGCAATCTATGTCCAGCAGTGCTAGTAATTCCTCTGATGAGTTTGACGCGGAAGAAATTGAAATTTCGTCTCTTCGGATTACTCCGCGAAAGTCATCTTACAGATACAAAGTTCACACTTCTCGCGGCCACATCTATACAAACAAGGTCGTGCACGCTACTAACGCGTTTCTCGACAACTTGCTATCAGTTTTTCCATCCGACAAGGCGGCTTCGAAGAATATTCCTAATTTAGTCACACCTACGCGAAGCCACGTTTTGGAGATTGAACCAGTGGGAGGGCAATTTAAGATTAGTCGAGATGCAAAAATGAACATCACAAACCTGAACTTCAATCATGGCGGAGAGTATCTTATGCAGCGGCCCAACGGAAACATTGTTCTTGGCGGAGGACGAAGATTTGATGTTAATATGGGACAGCCCATACCCGATGGATTCAACTTTCATGCCGAGATCAACTCGTCGGTCGATTTGTTTCTCCGCTCGTTTTTCACCCAGACATTGTGCCACGATAATGCAAAGTTTCTTGGATCTAATAACCAGTTCACCTCACAGAACAGTACCGGAGTCGCACTTTCGACAAAATTCCGTATAGTCAAGCAGTGGACTGGTATCATGGGATTTTCGGCTGACACTCTCCCCCTCGTCGGCCAGGTTCCATCTTTCATTGAATCAGTCAGCCACGAATATTCCATTGCGGGTTTTACTGGCCACGGAATGCCACGTATCTTTCTTGCTGCCAAGGCTCTTGTTCAAATGATGCTAGCAGACGATGAAGATTACCAGTTTGATTTACAAAACTCTACCGGAGATTTACGCAAGAGTTTAACAAGACATACTGACGAGCCTGTTGACTTGCCACACAGCTTTGTTTTGACGAAAGAGCGTCTATGCAGCATAATTGCTGCTAATCGCGCTGCTGCAGGCGAGGCGTAGTTGCATACGTAGCTTTTAGTGCTTGGTGTAACTGTATTGGTCGCGGGTGTTGGTGAAAGCAGTATTGTTTAAAAGTATTTAAATTTTATTAATTTCATGCCATAGAATATGAACATTATGACCCGCGTATATGAAAAGGATGTGAGTAGAAAATTATAACTGTGACTAATTAGGAGTTTGGTGCGGCGCGTGTGTGTATAGTTCGCAGGCGCGTTGTCGTTGTTTGTTTACTTTTGGGAGAACCATGTGCGGATCGGAGCGTCACTTAAAATTGATCATTGATAACCACTCGCTCTATGATATTCTAATCATCACAATTTCCCTCATCACGGTAGAAACAGAGGTGAAAATTTCAGCGATTCTTTTGGAATTCTTATGGAGCCTGCCACTTTAACATCTGCGGAGAGCAAATGGAAAATAGAGGTTCGACCGCGAAAGAACAAGACGGGAAGATCCGTGAAGAAGAGGAAGCGTCGCAGCTTTGATGCCAGCATACAAACATGGGACGATTGCATTTCTGAAGAGGTTCCATGGCGACCAAAGATAAAGTCAAGCGTTTCAAAGACGCAGGCAGCAAATGTGTGGACGCTGATGTCATCGGCGTCAGCGTCAGAGTCTACATCTCCAGTTCCTCCTGATTCACCAAGCCTACCGCCAACTGGTAGTACTGTTGATTTGAATGTTTTGGAGCTTTGCGAGCTACTCAATAATGCTTTCAAAACTTCAGACGAGGGCTTTCAGACTTCAAAGATCCCTACAACTTCGGGTCCGCTGTCTTTTACCTCTGGACAGAAAATAAATCAAAGTGATTGGCAAGTCCGACGGTCGTCGTCAAAGAAAGCAAGTATGCAAAATGCGCATTTTTCACAGAAAGAAAACAAACTGGAGCTGAATCTGAGGTCTGAAGATACATCCAAAGCCACGATACAGTCTGATGCTGTCATTCACAAAAAAGGAGATTCGCAGTTAGAAAAGTACGAAGATCTTTTGCTTCAAAACTCTCTAAGGACCATAATGAACTTGCCACCGCATCCGCAGACCTTTCCAGAATGGAAAACTTACTCACTAGAGAAGAAACTTAGCTTGATCTCTGAAAAAGTGCAGTTACTCCAGCAAATTTCACTGCAAGCCATTCAAGAGAAGCAGAAAGCGGCGCAGAGACTGAAGAAGCTTGAAGAAAAGCAAATTGCAGATAATTTGCCGTATTTGAGATCAGCCTGTAATTTGAGGTTGTATAAAATCTCCGAGAGGATTCAGCTGCTGTCCAAGCGACAACGAAATAAAATAGACTCCTTGGCTTTGCACGAGCTAGCCGAAAAGAAACAAGAAATTAAACGGCAAATGAAAAAGCGAGATCTCAATTTCATGATGGACCTGCGAAAGGATTTGAACCCAACTATTCTGGCGCGACTGGATCAAGAAGTAGAGCCGCTTCGAAATCTAATCTTACAGCTTTGCGAGCAAGAGAAGAATATTGAAAATCTACTGGAAGAATTGAACAGGGACAATGCACAGCTTCAGCAGGAGATTGCAAAGCACGTTGAACCAGAGAAATTACTGTCGTTACCTAATGATCGAATTCTGTTCCAAAGGCATAGAATGAGGTCATTGACTGCGAGACGGGAAATGCCGAAGACTTCAATTCACGCTAGTCGATGGGCTGCGGCCTCCCCTGCAGAGGAGAACCCGCAAATCATATCAATTACTTCTACATCGCTAGACGAGAGCACCAAGCTGCATACCTCAGATTCTTCGGTGGGCTCAGAGAAGACAATATCGAATGAAAGTTCTCTTGAGGGGAGAAACAAGGATGAAAAGAACATTGGATCCGGAGATGTGATTGAAGAAGGTTTGCTGAAGACAGACTCAGAGTATGCTAAAGACGAAGCAAATGCCAGTACAGCCGGATTTGTTGAAGATTGCAAATTGCCGACCGTCTCAAACAAAAATCCGCCTGGACGACTGATTACCAACGAAGAATCATCACGAGTAGGCGCAGAAGATACGTCGTTGACAGAAATTGACTCTTCAGAAGTTTCAGAAGCTACAGTCATCAGAGAGGAAGTGGTTGAGGCAACACATAGTGTTACAGAAAGTATTGATGCTGTCTCACAAGTGCATTCAGAGTCAAAGTTTGATGGAACAGAAGAAGGAATATTGTTTTTTGAAACTTTCAGAACTGAAGATCAAACACAGGATTCCATCTCAATTAAAAGCGAAAGTAACTTGGCGCTTAGCGATGTCGTTTCGGAAATTGCAGAGTCGGAGTTGGTTGCCTGCGAGGTGAACACTGCACCAACTATTGAAGAGAGCATGAAGATAGCGGTGGTTGGTGCTGTGAATGATGCAACTGGTGAGGTATCAGATTCAATTGCAGTGCCTGTTTATATCGATTCCGCAGAAATTATGAAGAATGATTGTGAGGTGGAGGCTACAGAGACTGTGTTGAGAGACATTAACAGTGACTCGAGTGTTCAAATCAGCCCGAACGTCTTTGATGAGAGTCCTAAGAAAGATTCACGAAAAGAGCAGAGAAAAGAGATAGAGATTTTTATTGACGAGCCAAAGAATCTTGACTGCAAAGACATTAATGGAGAACAGGACTTGGTGTCTTGCTCACCGACAGTTGACAAAACCACTACCGAAAGCCGCGTCGAGAGCAACTTCTCTGTTCCTGATCAATCAGTCGATTCAGTAAGCTCACTGAAAACCGCCATTGAAACTTTGCTGGATCAAGAGGAGTTGGAAGCTTCAGCAGTTTCTGAGTCAGATTTACCTCAGATCTCGTTTACGGCTGACATAAATCAGATTGAGTCGGTTGGCAATTTGGAAAGAGACGATGTCGGCGCAGAAAAAACTCTTGGTTCGTTTGAGGCAGAAGAATTCGGTTCAGAAAGTAAAGCTGAGCACCTTTTGATTGCGGCGGTTGCAGACGGAGACTCTTCCTTTGAAGATTTACGGTTTACGACACTCACTACTGAGCCAGAGTCCTTTGACTCGAAAGTTGATAAGACTTCGACCAAAACCGATTTGGACTTCTTTGCTATAAGAACAATGCTTGAGCAGTATTTCACATCTGAGATGCAAATGCTTTCTTTTGGTAAATGTTTTCTTTTTTCATCAAACACATATATATATATTTAACTTCTATAATTTGCGGCAAAATTCTGACACTGACTACAGGGCATTCAGCTGATTTCAAGATACCAAAGAAATTTACGGACCTTGAAGAAGAAGCGCTGACTGACGCATCTCATTATCCACACTTATCTTCCACTGAAATTGACGTTGAGGCTAATTCTATAAAATTGATTGACGAAAAGCTTTCTCAACTAAGCAGAAATTCGCAAACAGCAGAGCAAGAATTTCTTGCTTTTCTTGGCGAAGTTCCTGATCTTCAATACCATCAGATACAAGATTTGTTTGAATTAATGAGAGCAAATCATATATTTGAACCGGATTGGCCTTTTGCGCAGTCTCTCGAGTTATTTGAAAAGAGCGATATTTCTGAAAAAGCTGGCGTTGAAGTCGTTGAAGATGTTACAGATCCTCATGATGGTTCACTTAGTGAGGATTTGCGGGATCATCCAGAAGCTGGATTGTTCACTAATATGGAAGCGGAGAATAATGCAGAGCTTGCACGTGTTGATCGACTGGAGAGTACTTTGTCTTCTCTAGAAGTTGCAGAAGCTACGGTAACGACGGTAGACAAAGAGGCGAGTGTTTCAAGCTCTAGTGAGTTGTTAGAAGGGAAAGAAACAGTTTTGTCTACGACGTCTATGGGAGATCATAACTACTCACCGACGAAAAGTATCACACAAGATCACTTCAGCGACTACTGTGAAGACGGCGCTGGGTCATATATCGAATCCGATGAGTCAATTTTATGGGAGAACTACGATGTCGGGGAGCAGATAGGTGGCCCAATGGATATGTCGAGCATTGCCCAGTCAGCACTTCAATTTGCAAAGATCAATAGAGAAGATGAATCTATCTTTCCGGTAAATGAGAGCAGCGAAAGAGACCTTGAAAACAATGCCGCTGGATCTGCTCAGATTGATGAACCTGAAACTGCTGATGTCGAAGATGATGGATCCTATGTTGAGCCTGACGAATCTGAGATTCTCTGGGAGTTCTCGGATTCCGACGGACAAGAGGACTTTTTGGACATGCAAAACATTGCACAGTCAGCACTTAAATTTTCAAATCTAGTCACTTCTGATGACGCGCAAAAGGATGAAACTTTGAATATTGAAACAGAAAGTCTTGATCAGAATCTTGCTAATATTTCGGAGGAACTGCTAGATCTTGTCGATTCAGCAGGTAGTTTTGATGACTCTGGTATTTTTGACGGCGACGGTCCTACATCAACAGTTGATGAAGGGAGTGATGAGAAAAAGAAGCTTTTGGCTGACACCTTGAGTGAATTGGCCAAGAAATATCATCCACTCGTATTGGAGCTTTGCTATTTGACTGATGTGGATGGGTCCGTGTACAAAGGTCTTGACTACTCAAAGATAGAGAGTCAGGTCACAAATGCGGTTAATGACGAAGCTACAACTGTCGATACACGTCTTGTGGCAGAAACTGAAACCGTCGTCAGCAAGAAAGCTGTCGAGGAGGATGTGGAGAAGGATAGCAAGAAAACTCGCAAGGACCCCGGTAAGGAAAATTTGAAAAGAAAATCCGGCAAAAGACAAGTCAGTATATCTGTGTCAGATCTTCTTTCCAGCGCCAGCGTTGAGGCGCGGACTACTAATATTGCGAGTGGCTCAACGGTTGGGTCTTCCCCAGTTAACTCAGAATTGCCAAAGGCACCATCGATGATCCAGTATTCGCAATATGCAAACGTCGTTCCATCACCTTACTATTTAGGAGTTCCGGTGTTGCAGGCTGACACAGCTTCTACATCGTTTCAGCGCCCAATTAACTGGTACAGTATGAACCAGTATTCGCAGATGCCTTTCTTACAGCGACCAGCTACAGTCTATGGACACGGCAAGCAATATACTTACTTGCCAGCATCATACTGGGTGTATCCTCAAGGCTATCGGCCATATTAAAGTATTTTAGAAACCCCACATTTCAGATTGATTATCGATTAATCAGTATGATTTATGCATAATTAAATGTCCGCTGAGAAACGAGCACCAGTAGCTTTGTATGCATAAAAAGCACACTCCTAGACGGAGCTAAAAGTACCAGATATCAGCTACTGACTTGAACATGCGAGCTACGGATCAAATGTATTTGAATCGTAAGCTAACGCATGAACCTGTCTTCATCTTGGATTGCCAAATATTGGAATAAAGAGCTCGATTTTCTTGTGCTGACAGGATAGCAACAGATCGTGAGACCTACAGTCGCTACAACAAAAATATCGAGAACGTAAATCCGAACGTTGCAAAGCAACTAGTTACAACAAAGGTCGAGATGTCAAGAGTCGATCGTATACTGCACTATATAGGCAGATAATCAGGGTTGGGGCTAAAATTAAGCCCTATAATTGCCAATGTTGACCGGCCCGCGTGTCTCGCTCATCTCCACCAGAACTCTTCGAACATTATACAGTGATCTGCGATTAAAACAAAACTAGCTTTGCAGAAGTTCTTCTCTGGATGAGAATGATGTGTCCATTAGAGGTTTTTACTTTGTTTCAAGTTTACGCGCTAATTACCTTGATAGCGATTTTGCTTGTGCTACTATTGTCTTCTATTGTCAAGTCGAGTCATCCCTGTCGACGACAGCGCGCTGAAGAAAGCATCGATATTGAGGCAAATCAGGACAGAGCTGGATGGCTGAAATTAAGAGAACTGTGCGATGTGGTGTGCAGAAAAGATAATGGCGCAGACAAGTCGCTCGCCGTCTCACTCAAGGGTACTCAATCGGACGAGACTACCTGCTTGCTGAACGACTACTTTTGAAGCTCTTTGACACCTGAAGCAGTTCATGTATTACTCTGACTTCCAGCGATATATTTTATGAGCTTCATGGACGCGAAATTGAAGCAGGAGGACAATCTAATGACTATAAGGCTATCATTTGGTCAGTCTTCGCGACAGCATGAGAGAAACGTTTCACATCACCCATCAATCATTGAGCGAAGTCTTTGATTGCTATGACACAGCGGATTCTCAGATTTATACCGAACTCTGATATACTTTTGAGCTAAGAATATGATATAACTGCTCAGATACCAAACACAAGGCTATAGCTGTGATTACTTTACGTCTGTATTTTATATACCCACATCATGCAATACCCCTTTGTTTCATACTTTTTTTTGATCGTCGGCAAGTTCAACTACAGAGTAAATAGTGAATTAAACTCCATTCTTAGAAAATGAATACAGAATTAGGATGTAATTAGAGTCGTGTACTGTGAGCTGCTCAACATGGGCAACTATTCACGAGCTCAAAACTACCATACCAAACATGCAACTCTCCTGTAAGTGCACAAAAGCGAGAAAATCAATTAAAGAATAAAAACAGAAATTACGCCGCCCATTTGCTTTTTCGAACATTAAGAGCAGCAAAAGCACCTTGCTCGTTCATTTTCTTCAATGCCTCCATGCGCTTCTTTTTCATTGCTTCAAAATTCGCTCTATCATCAGCCGGA
Organism: Myxozyma udenii; assembly: GCA_030705025.1. Taxonomy (NCBI): domain Eukaryota; kingdom Fungi; phylum Ascomycota; class Lipomycetes; order Lipomycetales; family Lipomycetaceae; genus Myxozyma; species Myxozyma udenii. Next base: position 10,756 of record JANIWG010000143.1, read on the forward strand.
ACGTTAACATTAAAAGTGATTTCCGGCTTCTTCTTCTTCTTAGATCCTTCTGGATTTGGTTCAACGGGGATTGCCGGCTGTTTCGGGATTAAGTGTGGAGGTGGCTTTTGTTTGACTGGCTGTGGAGCCACCTTTGGTTTTGGGGCCGGAGCGTTCACTAGGGCTTTCGGAGCCTTCGGAACATTAACTGCAACACTCCGCTTATCACTGCTCTCTCCTAAAAGCACCCGCTCATTTTCACGAAGAATCCCCTTGACTTTTCCGATCCGGTGTTCGATTTCTTGAATTCGTTTCGCGATGAAGTCTTCAAGAGCTTGTGTTGAGTGCGCGGTATAGACTTTTTTAATCGCTGACCCATGTGCTTGCTCGGCTTGTTGCCGCTTAACACGTTCACTTCGCAGAGCTGCCATGGCCTGTGCAATTACCTCTGGCCCCCTTTTCTGTATTGTAAGCGCGTTTGTAAGCCGTGTCTTCTGTTCGGTAAACTGCTCTGTGAGCCAGGCACGTTTCTCTTGACTAGTCTTTTGACCGTCAGAATATTCAACCGCGGAAATAAGTCCTAAATGACTCAACCGTTTCATATCTGCATGTGCCTCTTTCAGCTCAAAGAATAAGTAGTCTAGTTCGTCTTTGCACGCTTTGATGATCTGTGGCGGCGAAAGATAAGGAAGCTCCACCAGAAAGAACATAGGACTAAGAGATATAAGCGACGCATACTTCCCGGTTTTTTCCTCTGACTGCTGCGGTAGTGGTTGCGCTGGTTGTGACGCTGGCGAAGACGGCCCTTTCGTGTCATTTGGAGTTGTAGGCGCCGGATGGTGCTTGGGGTTTTTTGTTGCCTGCTGTGATGGAGGTGATGCTGGTCGTAACGCTGGTGGTGGCGGCCTTTGCGTGCCATTAGGAGGTATTGGCGCCGAATGCTGCTCAGCCTTTTTCGTTGACTGCTGTGATGGTGGCAGTGCTGATGATGGTAGTTTCTTCGTGTCTGGAACATTTTGGGCAGGAGCTGCCTTGCCTGTGACAGCACCAGGTACTGACCGATTCAACGTCTGATCAGAGCCAACTGATGAGCTTGCCGAACTGGCACATTTGCTCTGAACGCCTAAATTTGACGGCCCTACTGGATCGACTAGAGGCTTCTCAGCTTCAGGTTTTGGCTTCGAGACAGCTTCATGACTTGCCGTCTCCACCGATCGCAATTCTGCTTTCAGGTTCCATCGTGCAAGCGAAAGTATTAGATTATCCAGTTCCGCTTCAAATTTGGCATCATGAACCTCGGAGGCTTCTTTAGCTCCAAGAACTGGAGATGCTGGCGATACTGGAGACAAGTTTGGCGAAGTAGAAGTGGACGAAGGTGTCGACCATGCCGATATAGAGACTGAGGAAGTGGTCTCCCAGCCCTGAGATTGCCTGCGAATTACTTCCGGCATAGTCAAAGGACAGAGACACTTCCTCTGGTCTCAGCTCTGCAGCTTATACAGATCCAGACCAGGAGGACGCGGGAAGCAGTGAGACGACAAAGACAGTTCCGCTAGAGGTAGCTGAGCGACGAATACGGATCCGGACTGCAGGGGCGCGGAGAGGAGTCGTGAGATACATACACTGTGCGGCTCCAGTGAGTATAGGCACTATATGAGTTTTAACTTTTTCGCTGGCTGCTTCGGGCCACGGGCAGTCCAATTCGATGCACTTCAAACAGAAATTTTCTAAAGCCGCTGCACACTTCATACAACGCAGCGCAATAAGACAATCTCCATATCACCTCCAACATATGTACATATAATCACATTGTATCTGTAGGGGAATATCCAATCTAGAACAATGATATCTATTTACATTAATAGGTGAAAAATGAGATACTCCTTACTCCATTGTTTGCAACCAAAATCACCGGATGTTCATTGGCGTCACAAAATGCGGATGACACCTTGCCCAGTTCTTTCCAACATCCCACATCTTCTCCTCTGACGGCTGCTTCACAATCTTTCCTTGGATCTCAACACCGCCCGACGCACGAAAAAGATAAGACAGAACCATGTCGGACCACAGCCAAGTCATCGGGCCATGTTTGAAATGCAATTCATCGCCGTATTCATCCTGCCATCCGTACGTTATACGACCCCATTCGAAAACTTCAATATCGTTGTGAGTTGCAAATGACCGCTGCATGCGATCGAGGGACATAAGACCGAGGTCAGACACTTTGGTAGTGTTTCGGTGAATGAGAGAGCGATACATCATAGGCGTTTCCTTGCCAAAAAGATCGCGGATCAAACCGAGCATCTTTTGCAAGCGGACGTTGACAAACCGTAGTTGCGACCACGTGAGCTGTGATGCAGCATTCCACCAAATCGGAGGATACTCGTGCGAAGGGTCACTTTTACTGTCATCTATGCGCTTTGCTTCATGAAAAGCTCGTTCATCCCACAGCCCAGTTTGAAACAAAATTAGATCAGGCCCAACACCGTTGTGTCCGCGAACTTCTTGAACAGACTCTTTGAGAAACAGCTCTTGGAAGCGCTCTTCGAAAGGAACGATATTCATATCCCACTGGAACCACCAACTGGGCCGGAATGTGTACATGCCACTCACATGCCACTGAACAAACGTCAAGTTCATCAGTGGAAGATGACAATGTCTAGTGGATTGCTTCACTGGTTCGTTCTTATGGTAAGCCTTCGTGCCAAGTCCAAATTCAGTACAGAACGAATCCAGATTGATGCGCTCAACAGAGTCGCTGACAAATAACACGCGCCGACCACGAATCCAGTTCATTTCCTTGACTGTCTTTTGTTGGGCAGGTGAAAGTGTCTTCCCTTCTTTCTCTTGCCGCAAGATTTCGTTGAACAATCTCAACTTGTACGTCCATTCAACAGGCGCTTTACCGAGCGATTCGTCGTCAATAGTGTCATTAAACAATGCGATGGTGTCTATCCAGTTCTGTGGTCGCGGATACTCTGTGTCTGGAAGAGCAGGTAAGGTGTTGAACTCATCGTAGAAAGGTAGCCAGCGCGCTGTGCCCATGACCGATTGGTCTGTATTTGTTTTGTTGAAGATCAGATAGCCTGGTAATCGATAAGGGTCGACGCATTCGCCTTGAAATGACGGTGCTTCTGCTAGCCGTTTCACATGAGCGGGCAGATTGCTGGAAGGTGTCGCTGCTGGTACCGTCTGGACCTGGGTCACTGTAACTGTTGCAAGTTCAGACGAAATCACGTTCTCAGTGACTGTAACTGTTGCCGTGAGTGCTAAAGTTGCAGTGGACACCACAGTCTCGGTGTGGTATTCTGTTGCAGTTTCCGTCGTGACTATCTCTTCTGGTGGAGGAGGGGCAACGTTTACTGGACTGCTGCTGAGATAGTACAGGGTCAAGAAGAACACAGCTGCTATCAGAAACGGGGACCAACCGCGGAGCATCCGTAGATTGTTCGTAACCAGGACCCTCATGTCGCAAGCGGTTGATGCGTGCAGCAGGCGTAACAAAGACGCATACGCAAATATCAATGAGTGGTTGGAAAAGCCAGCATTTATAGAGATAGAGGAAGGAGTCTGTGTTGTGACCACGAAGCAGCCGTTGCAGCGGTTTGCATGCGGGGTTTGCTAAGTGTGATGATGTGCGGCCGGAGCACACATGTTTTACTCAGCGTGCAGCCAGATGCATCCCGTAATTGATGCGGATACCTACACAGATCCGTACACGGCCAGCTCTGTATGTACACTTATACAGCCTACATCCATATATATCTGATATCGAAAGCAATAGAAACTCATTCCAGATTCCATGTGTATATCAATATCATTCAGATTAATATCAATACGTACAGTAGTTATCAGATAGTACATATCGCATTATCCGAGATCAAAGTCGAGCTTGGTTACGAACGGCAAACGGAAACCGCACTCATGCTTACACCCATATTCGCACTAGCGAACAATTGATAATGAAAGGCCGAAGATGATTTCTGGCTCCCCGCTTCTGTGTCTCGCCATATTGAATGCATCCTCGAAAATGTGCAAAAAGCCTGGGAGACTTCTTCAATAAAGAGCTGTTGTTGTGCTGTTCGGTTCGAATGCGCGATATAATTGTGAGACCCGAGCCGTTTTTGACTTTTGCGGCAGCAAGCCAAAAGTCAAAACAAGTATCAATACCCTTATTATAGACGTTCAGAGTGATTGCTTACATAGACTTTGTCAAGCTTTGGTCCGAGAACAATAACGAACAAAGAAAGAACTGCAGATCAGCTGCAAGTGTGGAACGCATTCTAAGTGGTGACATCTGAATATCGCGTTTATACATACATCGAAAATTTTAACTGATATAATCATTATTATCATCCTATTATTTCATCTTTTTGTGAATTCGTCCTATCCATTCCAATTCCAACACGTCCAACTCTCGTAACCCTTTCTCTTTTTCCCATGCAAGCCATTCTGAGACCATGTATGTCTTTGCCGTTGTATCGAGATGTGAGATGCTTAGAAGCGAGATCTACTATGTGAGGGTGATTCAATCAAGTTGACTATGCAGCTCGCATTGTGAGCCTGCTAGACGTCGCTAAGCAGAAAATGAAGTACTCACCTCACCTTGAAAGTTCACACGCCGAAGTTTCGGCCCAGACATGAAATGAGTTCAAAATCTCAGCCCTTCAGCGCTTCTTGTCCACGATACTTGGCACGCTTGCAAGTACTTTCCGCCGAAGCTCTTGTCGAGCTATGTCGAGCTATTTACCAGGTGCGAATCAGAAAGGCATCTTATGTATGCTCGCCGTGGCAATGCTCTGGTAGAGAGTTTCGATATGCTATTGCCAACACAATGACGATGCAAGTACAGTGGCTGATCGTTAAGAGAATGCTGCGACACATGCGCATATGCTATCCTCCGATCTCTCTAGCCAAGCTTACTTATTGCACTTTTGATCACACCAGGCATTCACGTTGACAGAAGGAGAAAGCGAGCCAGAGGCCCTATGGACAAGAAATGCTGACGGACATTGACTCTGAGCACCGAGCTGCTGCTTTGTAAAGACTTTTCATGAAACCAAGATATAATGACGAATTTTGACGACCAAAAGACATCACTCAACGGTGCTTCCATGATGATGATGATGTTAGTCATGACGAGTGATCCGACTTGATGATGATGTATGATGCTCCGCTCGCGAAAGTCCGATCGAAGATTGTTGATGATGAGTATTGCAGTCCATTTGTGTGATATAGCTGAAGTGTGAGGGAGAGATAAAGAGAAATAGAAAGTGGGCGGCAGGCGGTCAATTTATACCCGTGGCGGGCGAGGTCGCTTCGACCCAACCCAAACAAACAACGTGCGCGTCCGGGTCGCCCGTTTGCCAACTTGTGCCACACGCATACAACTCGACCAGCACTTACCCGCATCTTGCACGACCCTGCCGGCTATTAATGCAAACTGACTCAGGAGTTGTATCAAACACCTTTCTGGCTTTTGCTGGTTTTTTTTTTTCTTTTCTTCTTGAGATTTGATGAAACGGCGCATATCTGCCTGCATCAATCTGAGCGGCATTTGTTCAGCTTTTAAATCAACTTTTAGCCGTTTTGTAGTTCATTAGGTACAGAATTGAGTTGCAGCGTAAACTTTTCAGTTAACACGAGGAGTAAGGTACGGATGTCACTATGTATACAGGCTTACTGGTTGCCACGCCGCCGACGCAGTGATTCGTGACTTTGATGGAAGCATCATGTTCAGTAAATCTTTTTGCCTTTGTTTGCCATTCATTTGTCGTCATCTGATTTCACACACTATTTACATATGTACATATACTCATAGAAGCTTTGAGTGGAGATTTTGGTTCGATCGTTCAACTGTCTAGTAGTAGACCGATAATGACTGCGCGGAACTGGTTCAACACGTATGTACAGTCTCAGCTGCCCCTCTCCTCGCATGCTTGCACTATCAATTTTCGCATAAAAGCTGTAAAACGGCAAAACCCCTCTGCCGAAAGGAGCCGATAAACGTTATTTTTTTCGTAAGAGCCTTCCTCTATTACACCTTGTTCATCAACTCTCACAAATCCTACAACATCGTCAACTTCCGGTGTTCTTCCATATGCAGGAGGATTCCGCATGTCATATACCGCCATGTAATTTCCAGCATATGTCGTCGCCGCTGATGTAAATACAGAGTCGCGGTGAATATTTTTACCCAACGTTGCATGCATCACAGAGAGAAACTCCAAATTTGGCTCAAACTTGTCGCCCTGTATGCTTTCCATTGACTCGAGGCCCCCCTTGTAGAAACCAATACTCAAAGCATTTGGATTTTTCGACAGTGAAATAGTGTCATTGTCGTGTATATACTAATTTCCAGTCAGTGAGCACTCGTAGAATATGCGAATATCGTACCAGTCCGTCGCTGCCTTTTAGAGTCGACACATAGCGCGCAGAACTCAGCCTGGAAAACAGGCTCGTATGGTTCATATACCGTCCGTTCTTGATCGGATTGATCCCTTGTCTTAAACAAATCATTTTGCCTCAATTGAATTGCGTGACTCAACACGTATCTACGGTATCAATTCAGAAATGTTCTTTTTGTCGCGAGGTCAGATATGAAGTAACTCCCACGTTTCATGAATCCACGGCGCCACAAAAACAGAACGCTCACTTCACAGCCGTGCAACAAAAAACTTCTGTTACAAGCTTTACTACAAACATGCAAGTTGTATCAGAGTAACTGTTTTACTTTTATTACACTTATCTACATACGCACTACGGAACTATACTTGTCCGTGTGAATCAATGTCCTATATTTTGTAGGTGCGGATTTGCGGAAGGTGCTTACACCGGTTTTAAGCCCTCATTGAGGCCATATGGAGCACGTGTCTTTTGTTTACAAAATTGTCACGCGTGTGTTTCCACGCGTCGTGAAATAATTACATCATTACTTACGGTTTCTTGAGCGAGCTTTCCAACGCATTGAAAAACTAAAAAGACAGCCATAAGTTGGCTGGAAGTTCCTTGTGCAAATGACAAAGCTAACTCACGAAGATGGAAGTACTGACAGCTCATTTATTGAACCGAAAACCAGTTTCAAGAACAGTATTTCTTCATCTCCACCGCAACACCACAGAAACTTCTCCGAGTCATTAACCGGCGAGAGATGCAAGAAAAGCAAAGATGAAAAAAGGGCTGCTCAAAGAAAGTGCGCTAAGGAAATAGACAAGCAAAGCGAAAATGTTTCAGAGAAGAGTCGTCAGCGAGAAAAGTCATATCATAAACCTGCGAGGCACGGAATGAAAGACGGCGATGATGGCACAAGACTCGATTTGTGGAACAGGAAGTCAACCGTGGATGAGATTTTTGAAAGCGCACCGTTGAAGAAAAGAAGCCGATCCGGTGTTACTCTGCAAAAGACACTATTAGATAGCGAAAAGCGTTCCAAGAGGTCTCAGAAATCCAAGAAGCGCAAATTGCAATCTGAGAATAAGACCTCATCTTTACTAGTCGCAAATGTCGAGAAAGCTTGTTCATCTCGGCTCACGGTAAGTTTCAAGGCTCTTAAATAACACACGGCTTACTGTGTAGCTTCCGCATTCCAAGTCTTCTGGCATTTTTGGCCGTGCGCGATCGTGCGGTACAGTGGGTATATCAGGCTCATCGTGACCAGCAAATCACAGCCATGCTAACATTTTAGGTGATTTTTCATTTGCCAAGCTGGATTTTCTATCTCGTGATAATAGGTCCAAGCTATCTAACCCAGATACATACCAGCAAGATCTCGATCGAAGAGATGTTCTACTGACAGAAGACTTGAATACTTGTGTTCAGGCACAGAAAGACGATAAGGGCATGCGTTTAGCTACACCTCCAGAAGTTAGTGCAGAGACATTTAAGTCTTTCTCTTCAAAGCTCGATGAAGCAAGTGGTTACTCGAAAAACCAAGCTACTACTGATTCATCGACGACTGAACCATTTCTGCCACAAGCAGCAGAATCACAAACAAAAATTTCAGCCGGTACGGCGGATTTTCCAGTCACCAGCTCTGTTATGAAAGAAGCACGTATTGCAGTTGATGAATCTATTCCGTCCGCAGTACCTAAGTCAGATGATGCAGAGATGCTTCGCGATTCTCCGCATAAACGAGCTTCCTTGTCTCCCTTGTCTCAGTACTCAGGGACTCGTAGTCGAACGGAAGAGAAAGTGTTGAAGGACGCATTGGACAGGTTTTATTCTTTAACCGGTTCTATTCTTGTGGGCGATAGCTATAGAAATATTACGGTCAATGGTTCAGTGGAGAAATCAATTTTTTTGAGCGACCGCCACACTCCAGCATCTGCTGAAATAGAAGCCATGAGGCGAAGCATGGAGTGCGCAGTCAGCGAGCGCCCATCCTCGGTATGTGTTTGGAACGACCGTCCAGAGCATTATACCAATTCGCGGACTAGCACTGAAACAGTTTACAAATTTGACATACAGCACAGAAGAGATGACGCTGTGACCGAAGTTGCAGAGTTCGATTCTTCTATGATTTGTCTAGAGCAAGAACTTGGGATAGACAAAATATTTATCGGTGACGTGTCTCGGGATCAAGCTCTTTTGGACTACGAGATAAAGTCAACAACCTCAACGGATCAAATGCTCCTTGCCGATGCACATGATGCAGACATTCTTAGACCTGCAACAGATGTGAAGATCAACCGAATGTTTCTTCATGACGAAGACTCAATTGAGATACCCAGGCCTCGAAGACACAAGCTCTACTAATATTAGAAATACTATTCCTTGCTTAGGTAACTACTCATATAATAATATTTGTTGAACCAAAAATTCCTTTATACTCCATGCATCGCTATTTTCATTGTGTCCTTAAACATTGCTATCCGTGACTCTAGCACTCTTGAACCTACTGACCTTGGCAACTTCACCATTTTCATCCAACGGCACAAATTCCTTTTCAGCAACATTAACCGAAAATCCTCCATGCTGATCAATGATCCGTTGCCGCATCCGATGATACGCAACCGCAATCTCCTGCCGGTGAATGGCAGGATCATAGTCGTCCACATCATCCTCAGCTTCAGAGTCGCTTAAGCTCAAATTCAGCTCATCATAGTCGTCGTTACCAGAAGCTGCTGGTGCTGCTGGTGCCGCAGTAACTGGAGGCGCTTTTGTAGACAACGGGGCCGAGCGCTCGACAACGTCATTTGTCACTTTTGTCGCGGCATTCTTGCGAGCTTGCATAAAGGCTGACATTTTCTTTGGCTTTGCAGTGGACGGGCTTTTCGCATGCTGAGAAGGTCGTTCGACGACAGTTTCTGATAAAATCGGTCGCTTCGCTCGCTTTTCCTCTTCCGCCTCTATTCTCTCCAGCTCCTCTCTTTCCTCCTTTTCCAATAGCTCAAGCTCATCACTGCGTAGTGGATTTGGATTCGGAATCACATGCTCTGCAATAAGTTTCTCAATATCGATCGGCTCTGGTGTCTTCTTCTCTGATTCTTGCGAAACAGGAGCTGGCACTTCTGGTTCTCGACTTGATTTCGGTTTGGAAATCTTAACCGGTGCTTGTTTGATCTTCACAGGTTGCTCAACGACTGGTTTTGATATAGACGTAGGTTTAGATGTAGATTTCTCAACAGATTTTTGGGTGACCACAGGTCGCTGTCTGTTCGCGAGGGGCGTTTGAGGCGGAACGGGTGCAGCAAAAGATGCAAACTCTGCCATGCCTTTGACTGATGGTCGAAGACCTGTCGTAGGATCAATAATCTCACTTCTGAAACCAGGATCGCTTCCAGGCGGAGCGGACAAAAATTCAGTGTAATTCGATTTGGGCGTATTTTCAGCTTCACGAGACTTCTCCACAACCTCGCTTTTGAAAAGAGATTTCCGGTTTTTCCGAGATGACGAGCTTGAAGTTGAGGGTGTTGACACTGGAGGTGTTGAGCTACTCGAGGGCGGCGCTCGCTCAAGAACATCGCCAAATACGGAAGCAGACGAAGGCTTTGAGATGAAATCTTTGGCGACTGATTGTACTGGAACAGGCACTGGTGACGATGCTTTCAGATTCATGCGTTCGATACCTTGTGTCACGTTCTGGACTGCTAAAGAAGCAGCTGTCTGTGCAGCCGAGCTTGCGCTCTGCCGAGCAAGCTTGAACTGTGAAACTTTTTTCTTGGTTGCAGTTGGTAAAGCCTCTTCCTTGAGCACTTCTGCAGCAGGTATCGCAGCGGAAACTGCATGAGGATTAGATGGGCCCGAATTCGAAGAAGGCGCAGGCGAATGAACATTAGAGCTTGGCTCCTTGGCATGAAACTTCTGGACCGACACCTTATTGGAAAAGTGTACCGACTTGGACGGTCCTTCTGCATCTGACGACAACTCCATAATGTCGCTCACCAAAGGTTTCGGCTTTTTCATTGATGATCGTCTCGCAGTAGAGCTGATCGGTGTTGGGTCGCGCTCAATCACAGGTGCTGAGATGGCGGGTGCTTTTTCAACAACGCTTGACAATGATGGAGATGTCCGCTCTATGGTTTCCTTGACCGGCTCATCTTCCTTTTCGATTATTTCAGTGAATCCATCCGCAGTTTTTGCTGTTGTGCCTTTGACTTCAGATAACGACGATTCACGTTGCGCCGTAGATTCCTTATTGCCAGATCCGAGCACGTGTCTCTCTTCCGCTGTGACAGACTCGCGGTGCTCCGAGACTGATCCGCCGACTTCCTCCTCTGCGACAGCCTCAGGATTCTCAGCTTGTTGGTCTTCAGGATCATCCGGTATCGGCATCCGAGCGTAAACAACCGGTGTATTCTGACCACGTGGCAACCAGGGAAAAAAGGTTCCTCGGGTGCGTCCGAACTCGTCTTCGTCGTCATCATCGTCGTCATCGTCATCGAAGTCGTCATCGAAGTCGTAATCGTTGTCGTCGTTGTCACCAGTTGACCACGCCAAAGTTCCATCAGATACCTCAATATCGTACAGATCCTCCTCGCCATCGTCAATGTCGTCGCCATCGTTTTGCTCTTCTTCCTCTTCTATCTCCATCGCGATAGACTCGATCTCATACATCTCATGAGGAATACGCCTGCCATTTCCTGAGCTGCTACCGCTTGAAGTACCGCTACCGCTGCTCCGTCCGCTACCATGCGCTCGTGCAAACGGACTACTAGCATATCTGGAGCCCATTTTGCACGATTATCGAGGGAGGCGCGGAGAAACCGACCAGGTGATGAGGATCTGAAAATCCGAAGGTGAGTTTTACAGGGCCGAAGCACAGAGAAAACACCGTTGGGACTTGGGAGTTTGAAACTTGAGATGCGGCGCCCACGCGACCTCGAATTCGCCGCGATCGGTGCAGTTCATTTTTGAGTCAAGAGATACAGTACATAACTATTTTTGCTGTACATTCTGTTCACTCCACCTACAGCATTGATTTATGTGATGGAGATTTCAAAAGACAGTACTCAGTATTTACATATAAAGATTTGGGTCATTGTGGTTGACTAACAGACTCAGTCTGCGTCGCATGTCAGATGTTAATTGAACGGATCAAACAGTCGGGTCATTGCGCTTTGCAGTTTTTCGTCAAAACTAGTTTAGCATCTTGAATATGACCGTAAACTTCAGTAACTACTTACATGTGAAGGTATGTATATGGTAATCTCGAGCATTTCGAAGCCGATATGCGCTGCTCTCCAAATGCTTCAAAATCACCGCCGGGCCGTGCGGCGTAATGGAATATGCCGATGAGCCGAGGCTGATTCGTTAACTATCCAGCCAAGTCGCGCAGCCCGGGCCGGAGTATATATAGCGGGCTATACATTTCAGCTCATATTCATTCGAGTTCTTACAGCTTTGAATACTTGCCAAAACGCAAAGTAGATCATCACAATGGTATCCTCTGACAACGGAATATCGCCAATCGAGCACGTCCTTCGTCTCGAGCGGCTTGATGCCAACCTCTTCCGCAGCGCAGAGCCCCTCTACATCTCGAAAGGTGCAAGAGGCATCTTTGGCGGAAGCGTGATCTCACAATCTCTCATGGCTGCAATTCAAACTGTATCAGCCGAGTATGAGGTTCATAGCATGCATTGCTACTTCGTACTAGCGGTATGATCCTGTACTTCTATAAACGTCGTCGAGTTGCTAACCGTTTGAATCTAGGGTGAGGCAAGCTCTCCGGTACTTTACTATGTCGAGAATGTTCGCGACGGAAGAGTATGTGAACTCTGAGGCATGTCTGTTTATTTACTTACAGAAAAGTCGTATTGCACAAGAACAGTCCAAGCGCGACAGCACGGCCGATGTATTTTTACTGCCACGATTTCTTTCCAGAGGCCAACGGCCTCCGTCTTCTCACACCAAAATGCATATCCGGGAGCCAACCTTCCTCAGCCAGAGAGTATGGACATGGAGCGCAATATGAAGAATCTCATTGCAGGAAGTGCCTTAAACAAGCACGAAATCAAGATCTTAGAATCACAGGTTGGTCCCATTATTTCGATTCCTCTATCAATTCAACAGCAAGGTAAGATCCCACTAGAACGCATTTGAAACAACTGTGCTCACTTCCAACTGCAGATTTGGCACCTTCAGAGAAGAGAAATTATCTGTGGGTGAAAGCCAAGGGAGAGATCAAAAACCCTGGAGCACATGCTATGGCCCTCGCATACATCAGCGACAGCATGTTCCTGGGAGCTTCCGCTAGAGTGAATGGGCTTAAGAGCGAAGATATATCGATGATGGTCAGCCTGGATCACAGCATCTACTTTCATGTAAGAATTATGTCTCATGCTTTTCGTCGCGACGATTCCCTAACGTTAGCCAGGCGCCGATCAAGGCTGACGACTGGCTTTTGTTTGAAATGATGTCGCCGTGGTCCGGAACAGCCAGAGGTACGTTCATTATGAATTTATCGACCGCGAATACTAACAATGAGTACAGGACTAGTATTTGGCCACTTTTACAACCGCAGTGGCACAATGGTAGCCACGGCCATCCAGGAGGTTTGTTATTTTTTTGAAATCCGCTCGATCTGCTGCTAATGATGCAATAGGGTGTCGTGCGAACTAAGAATCTCTCAAAATCCAAGCTGTAGATATTCTTCTATCCCACATTTTTATAGAGAGATTTGGTCAAAACTGTACATAGAGCAGATATTTACAAATGAAACCAAGTAACGCGGGTAAAACATACTACGAGCTTACTAGCTCTAATACATCCTTTTCCGAGATGTGGTGCATAATCTTTTTCATCGTGCCGTCCCGCTCCTTTTGGTAGTGAATAACCGGAACATCGTATGCCTAACGCAGATCAAAAACTTGTCCAGACGAATCAGTAAGATACTTACATATTTATTAAACCAAAGCTTGTTCTCTGGCTCAAGAATGTCTATTTCAGCATAGTGGATCGTATCCGACGACTTCTTCAACGCCGAAGCGACCGAAGCCTTTGCCGTCTCACAGAGACCGCATTGTGGCCGCGAGAAGATGGTCAAGCTGGGATACTTGAGAGTCGCCTGTCGAAAAGCCACACTCGGCCGCATATCTACCGCAAAGATTTCCAGAGAAGGCCGAGTCTTGCTGAGTCTGAATGGAGAGAAGGCAACCTACTGGTGATTCGACGGGAAGTCCGATAAAATTATTGGTCAGCGATTACCAGCTTGACGCCACATAAAGTGCGGCTCGTGGAGATACTCCCAAAGCAAACTCCCAACGGCGAGCCTAACCCACAGGCGGTAAAAAATTATTGTGAGGAAAATTTGTTTGCTGAGGGGCGTGCGTTCTGATCAGATTCACAGCACATCTTCTGTGACTGCCTCCCCATAACCTTCACAGCAGCACACGACCTACATATTTTTCCATAATGAGGATTAGAAGTATGTGTTATGTTTTTAATACAAACTTTAGACTTTGACTTACAAAATCAGGACCTACCAGCAAGCGCACGTCGACTAAGATGCGCGAGGGCATCAAGAAGAAAGCGGCTGCTACTCGCAAGAAAAATAAGAAAACCGCAAAGGCGGACGTCACTTGGACGAGTCGGTCGAAGAAAAGTGGTCGGATTGATATTGATCAGATTCCAAACAGCTTTCCATACAAAAACAAGCTGATCGAGGAAATTGCCAAGGAGAAGTTGAAAGAGAAAGAGGAGCGCGAGAAGAAAAAGCAGAAGCTGCGGGAGGAAGCCAAGAAGGCTGCTCTTGAGCAAGGTCAAGATGTTATGGATGAGGATGATGAGATATCGGAGATTGACGAGGACGATGTCATGGAGGAGGAGGAAGACGGAAACGGAATGAGTGCCTTTATGGAGTACGCCCGTCGAGCTGCAAAGCGGAACGGCCTCGATGACGACGATGATGACGACGACGACGATGATGCCATGGATGAGGCTTCGGATCTTGTTGATGAGGAAGAAGATGACGACGAGGGTGAATGGTCTGGTTTTGGATCCACTAATGGAGCCTCCGAAACATCTCGCAAATCATTTGATAAGATTTTTAAGACTGTCGTCGCTAACTCCGATGTTATTTTGTACGTGCTCGATGCTCGTGATCCTGAAGGAACTCGCTCTATTGAGGTTGAGAAGTCTGTTCTGAAATCTATGGACAAGCGGTTGTTGTTTGTTTTGAACAAGGTTGATCTCATTCCCGCAAACGTCCAGAAGGCATGGGAGACGCATCTGAGACAGTCCTTCCCTACGATCAGTTTGCGCGCGTCGTCTGCTGCGCCAAATGCGCAGAACCTGAATCACAAAAGCGTCACTTCACAAAGCACCACCACTACTCTGCTTCATGCGCTCAAATCCTATGCCAACAAGTCTAACTTGAAGCGTTCCATTGTTGTTGGTGTCATTGGCTACCCCAACGTCGGAAAGTCTTCTATTATCAATGCTCTGTCGTCTAAAATTGGTGGCCGCAAAGCTACTTGCCCTGTTGGCGCTGAGGCTGGTGTTACCACCGCGATGCGTGAAGTGAAGATTGACGGAAAGCTTAAGCTTCTTGATTCTCCTGGTATAGTCTTTCCGTCGGCTTTGCCAGAAGGCGCGGACGATGACGCGACTGCTGCCGAGGCTCGACTTCTTCTTCTTGGCGCGTTACCGCCGAAGCAAATCACTGATGCAGTGCCGGCGGTTTCCATGCTTCTTCAACGATTGGAGGCTGTTCCTTCCCTCTGGCAAAGTCTTACACAGTATTACGATCTACCGGCTCTTGTTGGCCAGTATGACTCGAAGACCGGAAAGTTTGATAAGACAAACGACTTTCTTATCCACGTTGCTCGCAAACGTGGACGTATTGGCAAGGGAGGTATTCCCAACCTTCAGGCTGCCGCTGTCTCCGTCGTAAACGACTGGCGTGATGGTCGTATCCAGCGCTGGGCTATGCCGACTGATGCTCCAGCCAAGTCGGTTACTGAAAATGATGCCGACGAGTCTGTTAAGGTATTGAAGGGCAAAGAGGGAAAGAATACTGCGCAGAAGGATATTGTAGGTCAATGGGCGAAGGAGTTTTCTCTTGAGGGATTGTGGAGCCCTGGCGATGCTGACGATGAGACCATGGAGTAGATCTCGTAAACTTTTGTTTTGTATTTTATCTGGTGGGAAATTCTCATGTACAGTTTTGGTCTAAAAAGCTTATCGATTTTATCACATTCTACTGCATGTTCTATTGAACAACTGAATTTACTCTGCTTTCCGTGGTGTGTAGACATGGGGCGGCACTTCAGGGGCTTTGGGTATATATACTCGACAGCAGCCTACGTCACACATCCATTGTCTTGAATTTAGCAGATTAGAGGGAGAGCGAGCAGTTATATTTACACCTGGATATAGAAGGAATCTGACAGTCGGACTTACATCTGATCTGGAGCGTCAGGCAGCCGATTAAACTGCATTGAACCATCCTCACTTCAGCATCAACATGGCTACTTTGCGCAAACCCCACATTGAGACACCGCTGCTATACTCTCCGCATTTGTCAAAAATTGCTGGCTGGTAAGTAAGTTATCTCTAGTGTTTTATTAAAAACTGTCATTTGCTCATCATACTATATCAATAGCAACGTGTTACTGAAACTAGATGCGCTACAGCCGTCCGGATCATTCAAGACAAGGTACGCACTACAGATCCCTGATTCAATTGTATGTCTAACCGATCCGAATAACAGGGGTGTTGGTAATCTCGTGTATGAAACAGTGCTCAAAGCGCAAGAATCAGGGATACATCCGTCTGAACTAACTTTTGTTTCTTCATCTGGCGGGAACGCAGGACTTGCCGCTGCGGAAGCCGCGCAGCGCTATAACGCAAAATGCATTGTTGTCTTGAGTAAAAAGGCATCCGCTAATGTCGTTAGAAGGCTAGAGGAAGAATATGGTGCGCGCGCGATACTTCATGGCAATGTTTGGAAAGAGTCAGATGAGTTTGCGCGGAAGTATGTGCGGAGCTATACAGGGACTGGACAAGCGATATACTGTGCGCCATTTGATGATCCAGCAATTTGGAGAGGCAATAGTAGTATCATTGACGAGATTACAGAGCAATTGCCAAAAATGGGATTTGGGCTACCGCAATTGAATTCAGTTACTTGCGCAACTGGCGGTGCAGGTCTTTTCTGTGGAGTTGTTCAGGGCCTTGAGAGACACTACCCTGACAGCAAGTCGCGTCCTATCGCTATTTCTGCAGAAACTACTGGCGCAGATAAGCTCTATCAATCGCTTGCCACTGGTAACAAAGTGACGCTTACAACGATCACGACTATCGCAAGTAGCCTGGGTGCTTATGCAGTCTGCGATCAGGCTTGGGAATATGCGCAAAAATATCCAACCAAGGCTTTTGCGGTATCTGACGCGGCTGCAGTTGCTGCATGCGACAGTTTTCTAAAAGACAATAAACTCCTAGTCGAGACTGCTTGTGGAGCATCGCTGGCCGTCTGGTACGGTGCGGAGAAGTACAAGTTGAAGGAAGCATTAAACCTTACATCGGACAGTGTGGCTGTTATTATAGTTTGTGGAGGTTCTGTGATCACAGCGGAGGAACTTCTTGCGCACAAGGAAAAGCTCAAAGATGAGATTGCTGCTTTGTGAAGTCTTTGGGAATACATTGACGTGACAAATGAAATACAGATACAAAATTCATGCAAACATGGCAACCTTCTTTAGCGCAGTGTTTTTCTTAAATGTCCAGTAGTTCTCGCGCACAGTATCATATTTCTCGGCCAATAATGACCATGCACGTGCCGCGCGTGGAAAATCTTGACGAGAGGCGTAGATGTCTGCGAGAGTCTCAAGCGCACGCGCTGAGATTATTTCAGGTTCCTCGTCTTCTCCGTCTGCTGTTGGCTCCCCGGCATTGATCCAAGCAAGCTCGCCGCAAAACGGCTCGATGTCCGACAACGGACGATTTGAAGCACGTAGAATACTACTTTCCGTTAGTTTTTGTGATCTGGTGACTTTTGTGAATCACATACCCAGTGAGATAATTCCATGCGCTGATGTTCTGTGGTGCTCTGCGAATAGCCGACTGTGTGAAGCTAAGAGAGTTAGGATATAATCTTGAATTTCAAAAGCAGAATCAGTATATACCTGATCTCATTCTCGATGTCGTTTGCAGTTGGCTTCTGCTTGGGGTTTCCAAAAACAGTGAAATATCTGTGATTCCACGCCGAGTTATTACGCACATCGTCTTCAATCATCTTGGTAGTATATGGAATCTCAGTGATCCAGAGATCAAAATGCCGCACCACCCATTGTCTGTATGACCACACGTGATAGTTCTTTGAATCCAGTGCAAGCATATCTTCAATGAACGGAAGTTCGCGCACAGGGTTTCCCAGCTTCGTTACGATCACCTCGCGATGGTTCCTGGAGCCATTAGTAGCTACTTCGGAGGCCTGGACAGCCGAACTTACCAGATTTGATAATTTTTTGTAAACTTCTTTCCCACCATCTCAATCCACTCAAGCTCCTTCATAAGATCCGCATTAAGCGCAAACAGTATACGCGCGCGATACTCCCTGGCAATGTCAGCTCTGTTCGGATCAGTGGTATCAGTTGACTTACCAAACTGTATAGTGTGCGGCATTCATCATAATGACGTCGGCGGTAAGCTGCAGAGTGCGTTCCGAGTACTCGTTCTCGCGCATGACTGCTCTCAGATACTCCATTGCTGTACTGTACTTGGGGTCATATGCGATCCGCGCAAGCGCGTTGACGCCGCCGTCGTTCTGCGGGATTCCCGCGACATCCTCCCAGTTGTATTGCTCAATATAGGCCATGATGCTGCGCAAAAAGCTATGAACAAGTAAAACTCTGGCGTCTGCTCCTATCTCACATAAAAATCAGAGTAAAGGAGCGGTGCCGACGAGGGCCAGCCGGGCAATATATAGCTCGATTCTGGGCGCCTCGAGGACTCGTTCAACGATTGTGCGATGGACTTACGATTGTTCTCCCGTGCGGCGTTATTGCAATTTGCGCACGTCAGTGCTGATTCAGCACAGCCGCATTTCATCGGTCGAGCCGCACGCCTCTTCTCGATTGTCAGCCCCTGATTTTTTTCCGCGTGCGGTATCGACTCGCCTGATATCGGTCGCTTAACTGTATTATTGCTCATCCTGCACCCGACTCGAAAGTTGGCATACCGCGACTTTTCTCGAACTAGATTGTCGGTGTATTAGCTTATAGACACTTAGAGGCAGCATGGCGTCATCAGTTCCCGGTCCTCGCGAACTTCCCGAGTCGCAGTACGACCTCAGCACTTACTGGGGTCGCGTAAAGCACAGCGCAGAAGTATCGGACCCTCGGTAAGTACCAAAACAAGAGATGATGGGATCAGTATTTAACACCAGAAGAATGCTGCTTGTTACACGGAAAAATGTTGAAGAGTCCAAAAAGCTGGTATCCGACTACAAAAATGGAGTTATACCAAAAATGACGCCGGATTTGTGGACAGCAAAGAAAGTACTCGACTCAACTATCCATCCTGGTGCGTGTTCGAAAGCATGACGAATACTACAAGAAAGTAGCTGACGAGTATTTAATTAAGATACTGGAGAACCAGTGTTGTTGCCCTTCCGCATGTCGTCATATGTGCTGTCCAACCTCGTCGTTACCGTGGGCATGCTCACACCCAACCTCACAGTGAGTTCACGATCGCCGCTGCCTTTCGATACTTTGCTAACTTTGTAGACCGCTGGTACCCTTTTTTGGCAAATTACAAATCAGTCGCTCAACGTCGCCATTAACACCGCAAACAGCAACAAGTCACATCCTCTCACACCTGCCCAGCTCGCTACATCCTATGCGCTCGCAGTGACTGCCTCCTGCTCGGTTGCGCTCGGCCTCAACTCCATTGTTCCACGACTAAAGTCCGTCTCACCCCACACTCGACTTATTCTAGGACGACTAGTTCCGTTTGCCGCCGTCATTTCAGCTGGTATTGTGAACGTTTTCCTTATGCGGGGCGAAGAAATTCGCAAGGGAATAACGGTCTATGACGCAGACGCTGACAGCGCTGAACCCGTTCCCGTTGGAATTTCCAAGACGGCAGCTCTATACGCTGTCGGTGAGACTTCAGTTTCTCGTGTTATCAACGCGACGCCCATCATGGTCATCCCTCCCCTAATTCTGGTGCGATTGCAGCGTCGTGTGCCTCTAATTGGCGCGAGCAAGCGCGCTGAAACTCTCGCCAACATTGGCTTGATTCTCGCGACTTCGTTTGTCGCTCTTCCATTTGCGCTCGGCGTGTTTCCTCAGCGTCGCGTTCTTGACGTGCATCGTCTCGAACGGGAATTCTGGGACCTGAAGCGGCCAAATGGTGAACCTATCACCAGAATCGCATTCAACCGCGGCATGTAGACCTGTAGATAAATTATTTTATATTAGCATGTATATTACAGCAATCTAGCTATCAGTACAATAGATGTAAATTGAGCTCCCCCATTCTACCAGAATGACCACGTTTTGACCGCGTCAACGCCAATCGTCTGATCAATCTTCTCCCGTGACTCAAGCGCCAGCATATGATGCAACGAAAACAACCGCTCCTCCCAATCTTCCCACTCTTTCTTATCCACCTTTGACGGCAGCAGACATCCAACTCCAAAACCACCAAGGCGAGTTTCAAAAACTTCAAATCCATGGCTCTTAACCAAATCTGAGCAAAATTTGTGGATTTTCTCCTCCGACACGCCATCATTCACCAGTGTGATCGCACAACCACCACCACCAGCACCGGTAAGCTTGGTCTCGCCGATCTCCAGCTCATCAGCAGCAGACTTCACCGTCTCCAGCTTCGGGTGGCTGACTCCCAGAGCAACAAGAAGACCGTGGTTGATTCGCACAAGCTCACGCATGCGTGCACCCCACGCAGCATCGCAATTCTCGGCGGGGACCTGCAGCAGTGTGTAGGCCTCCTTTGTAAGCTCTTCAATGCTGTCCAATATAGGGTTCGCGACTGCTGGCAGAGATTGTACCAACGACGCAACGTTCGCAACCTGCACGGCCGTTCGACGTGGCTGCTTCGTGTTAACAAGCAAGAGCTTTAAGCTTGGAAATGAGCGCATTGACTCCCGAACATTTGGCTGACCAGCCTTTGCGCGCTGAAACATAACCGCGCCACCGTAACTAGCTACTGCGTTGTCAATGCCTGAAGGGTTGCCGTGAAGGCAACGCTCGCCGAGGAAAGCCCATGCGTCAATGACAGCGACCGCGTCCTCGCTACTCTTCGAGGTGGTAGCAGAGTCAGGAGCAGAGATTTCGTCAGAAAGGAGACACGTCGCAGACGCAAGACAAACCGAAACAGACGCCGAGGAACCGAGACCGGCGCTAATGGGGAGCGTTGACCGAACAGAGAATGTCATTCCCGGGTTGTCCTTTGAGCAGAGCGACACGTAGAGATACAAAAACGCCAGCATTGCACTTCGCTGCATCGGACTGTAGACATCCGACAGCACCTTCTCGAGCGCATCGACGAGCGGTGTGTGAAGCTCAGTTGGTGGCAGCGCTCCAGGGGCACGTTCGGGAACTAAATCCCAAGGAAGACTTGCAATTGCCCATGACTCCTGAAGTTTCACGTCCGGAAATTCGAGCGTGACAAACCCAACACGGTCTTCTTCGTGCTGGCTTGTAAGAAGATACGAGCGGAGCGAGACAGCAGCTGCGATAGCGGGCTGATGTCGTCAGCGAACACTGTTCATCAGGACAATATCGAGGGAACTTTACCTTGCTGTAAACCGCGGCATGCTCTCCAAATAGAATTGTCTTGCCTGGAGCAGAAACCAGAAATGGCGCGGACACCATTTCGCACGCGTTACAGGCAACGATGTGCGAGTTGCTGGGGAATTGAGGCGGCCGAAAGCAACGAAGTTCGACTGCAGGTCAATCTCCAAATTTAAGGCGCGTGCACTGTACGATACAGACAGAGGTCATGTTGAAATTCACGCTGAACAGATCAAACCGAACACGTTGGGTACTAAAATTCAAAAGCCGAACACGAGCCTTTGACCCTATCCCTAACAATCGAAGGGATTAGCAAAAAAAAACGACCAGGGAGAGGGTCGAACTCTCGATCTTACGATTAACAGTCGTACGCCTTAACCAACTTGGCCACCCAGTCGAATAGATCAAACCGAACACGTTGGGTACTAAAATTCAAAAGCCGAACACGAGCTTCCACCGCCTTCACTCCCGCCTGCGCTCGCGCCGGCCTCCCCCCTACTCGCCTGTCCAGTTCTCGGCCGACCTCCAGGCTCTCTTCCTTGCGGTCCTTGGGCCACCACTTACTGCGCGTACTTAGTGTTTTCTTGTTTGTTTCTTCACAGAAGTGATCGTGGACGCGGCCACGTTCCCTATTTAAGTTTTATGTGCCTATTTTATAGTTAAGCTCTGATCTGCTTTGTGTTCTGGTTAGTCTGCTTCGCCTGTTTTTCCTGTTTTGCCTGTTTTGCCTATTTTGCCTGTTTTGTCTGTCCTGTTTTCTTTTACCTGCTTAACCTTTGCCCGTAACCTATATATACTTCCTTCAATGCAGATCAATTGAAAAAAAAATGGCTTATTTTTGTTTTATGATTATTTTCTGATTTTCTGAGCACAGTATAGTGCGTTTCTCCATGTATTTGTTTTCGCTTTAATAAAGCTAAGATAAAAAAATTGCAGAGTTAAGTTCTGATCTGCTTCGTTTTCTGGTTAGTCTGTTTTGCCTGTTTTCATTTTGCCTGTTTTGCCTGTTTTGCGCCTGGTTTGTCTGTCCTGTTTTCTTTTACCTGTTTATCCTTTGCCTGTAAACCTATATACTTCCTTCAATGCCGATCAATTTTGCGCGGCCTGCCACGACTACGGGACAAAGCGGATGAGGGAACAGCAGTACGCGGTCTTCCAGGACGACGACGCTCTGCGGGATCAGCAGGCGAGGGTTGACTTCGTGGTCTTCCCCGAGAGCGATGCTCAGAAGATTCAACAGGCAGCGGACGCGTACGGGGTCTACCAGGACGACGCCGTTCAGCAGGTGCAACAGCACTGTCAGAATCAGACTAATTCAATATACGTCAGTAAGTGCAAAGAAACCAGAAAGCGAAAACTTACCTGGCAAATGACGCAATTGCGAACGATTCTCATGGCTGAGTTCACAAAATAATGGGGTTCAAAAGAACGAAGACAGCTAAAGCATTC
>JANIWG010000144.1:0-32595 GCA_030705025.1 Myxozyma udenii
ATTTGGCAAATCTGGCCATCTCTCATAGACAGCTTTATGTCCACAAAAATTGAGAATCTATCCGTGTATCTGGGCGCTGGTATGATGAAGACACAAAATATTGTGTATTTTGAGGTTCTTAAATGTGCCGAATGCCAGTTGTTTGATGCTGTGAAGTTTGTACGTAGTACATAAAATAAATTTACACCGGTCCAAGAGGCATAAGCGAATAAAACTACTGTAGATGGAGCCGGAAGGCTGCAGCCCCAAGCACCGAAGGTGCTTTCACTTTTCTAGTAGTTTTACACTTTAATAAAGCTTAAAATTTACAAAACAAAACACCCCATTTTGCGTACCGTTTAATAACCAAAGAAATCAGCTACTGAAAATCGTAAACTGCACGGAAAATGCCGGAGTTACATACACGCCGAGAACCCATAGTACCAGGTCTCGGCGCTTCCGGCGCTTCATTGTCTGTCTTACTGTCAAACTACGCTCTCTAGAACACGTCTCAAGTAAAGGAAATTAGGCAGAGTTTTTAGACAAAAATTGTGCGGACCAATTTGCGCCCTGCTGTTCTGCCAGGGTCGCACAAGATGCGGGTAACTCGGTGAGCCTGTACCAAATTGGCCAACGGGCGGCACAGCAACAAATGTTTGTTTGTTTTGACACTCATAGAGGCTGGTGCGACCCCGTCCGCCGCCACTATAAGTATCCCGCCTGCCGCCCGCTTTCTCCTTCCCTCCTTGTCTTCTTTTCCCTTGTAGTCTACCATTCACCCCACGTGGTTGACCACCACTGTTCATCAACATCAACACTTTATTGACCAAGATTATGCTACACACAGCAGCATCAAGATCATCTTCCCTATCGAGTCGCGTCATACGTCATGACCATCCTGGTCAACAGCACCTTTGACAGCATCAGCAGCATCGACTACTGTCGTACAATAAAACCATCATCGATCCATGATCCATCAGCATAACACACATGACTGTGAATGTCTATTTTCATTATTCATGGCTAGATACAGTCAGTCTTAAATGGTATGTATGCACAATATTCTAGAACACATCAACATGCTAACAACTTCATGAGCAGGTATCGCAAAATCCACAGTGTCCACCACTCATTGTCTTTCGCACGAACCTTCTGCGACACACAGGACAACATATGCAAGACGTCACGAAATATGTAAGACACTACTACATGTGCATCAAGCAATGGCACATAATTGCGAGGACTTCGCGAAAGCTCAGCGCACGAACTGCTGAATACCATCAAAATCAACCATAACATCAATGTTGATCGTCCATGCAGTGTATTTATCCAGAGTTCTGTGTGTTGCAGCTGTTCGATGCATAGTCGCCTTTCACTCGGCCTTCTTATCCCGGGTACCTCTGACTCGCTACCTCCTTGTGTCAACGTGAACACCAGGCGTGATCAATTGTGCTTCAAGTTAGTGTTGCCAGAGAGACCGGAGAATAGCATATGCCTGCGTAGCAGCATTCTCTTAACGGTCGGCCACTTTCTGCATCGTCCTTGAGCTGGTGATCGCAAATCGACTTTCTCTAGTTGAGCATTGCCACGGCGAGCGTCTTTGTGATGCCTTTTCGACTCACGCCCGAGTTAGTAGCATGACTTGCTTCGGCGACAAGTTCTTGGCGCGTGTTCAAGTATCAGGGCTTGAGAGAGCTGATAATCGAGACTTGAAACCACCATAACCGGACCGAAACTTGCCGCACTTGTCTTTAAGGTGTGTATATTTGTTCCTTCTTCGTGTTATTGCTAACCTGTTTATATAGTCAACTGACACAAGTTTAAATACTTGCTTTCACAAATACATATTCAGTCGCTAAAATTTTCGTGTGCTAGATCAATCGCGGCAGACAGGTATAAGTCAGATCCAGATGGGTCGCATGGGAGGCAAGAAGCGCTGGAAATTGTTAAGAGGATTGAGACTGCGAACTATGGAGGACACATTGAAATGAAGAATGAAATAGAAAACTTAGTGAAAGCATGTGATGATTAAATAGATTCATGTATGATTATCAAACAATCTTCTCTGTGAAAATCCTGTAGGCATCTCTGTGAATGCTGGCCGGCGCCTGCACATCCATCGGATCAACCGACAAATGCCCCTAACCCGTCCGTCCTCTTCGAAATCGCCAAAAAAAGCCACTTCATGAGAATCTTTAAAGCAGCAAACAAAGATACGGGGACTTTTACGAAATGTATAAAGAAAAGAAGAAGAAATTGAAATGTTACCACACCAGAAGAAAAATAAAACTACGTTCTCAATCACAAAAAAAAATCGAATGAATAAGAAATAAATAAAGTCAAAACAAATGACGGTTTCAAAAGCATAGTCAATGGTGATGTTTCCGTCTTTCGCGCTCTCGCACGACTGCATCCATTTCCAGCTTCTTTTTCTCAACGTCAGCTATGTTTGAAGTACTTCCATTCGACGCCGAAGCGGCGACGTATACAGCTGTTTCACGCATTTCGTACTCCTGAGCAGAAGAAGACGATGATGACGAAGTTGATACAGTGTCGGGAATAACGACTTGATCACTGTATCCCAGTTCCGCCAAAACAGACTCAGTTAACGTTGACTTGCCGGACCACAATCCTGCGCGACGCTTGATCGCTTTCCATGTCTCAATGACGACTAGGTACACGACGCACGCGGCGGCAACAACACCCCATTCCCAACTCAATCCAAGGTGCTTGAACACATCGTCGTTCACGACAGGGATGTAAACGACGGGGAATGTGCAAAGGAAGCCACCGACGACGGCCCAGAAAAGGAATCGGTTGTAATACAGCGCTGGAAACACAGAAAACGGGCCCTTGTGACGCATTGGGTCGAGGTTGAAAAGAGAACGGCCAAAATGTTTCACTTCCCATGCAGTGAGGAGAAGCAGGAACGAGAGATCCGCAAAGGAGGTCGCACGAGCACGGAATACGGCATCGCAGGTTTCGTTGTACGAGTGATTGCAGTCGGCACCGAGGTTGCCGTTGTTACCACCATAAATGACGACCACGAAGGACACAAGACACAAAATGCCCATGGTAATACCATAGACAAACTGATCAGTTACAACCTCCCATGTGAACACACCAACACGAAGATTATGAGGTGGACGAAGCATGATATCGGGTTGAGACTCTTCCATTCCAAGACCCATGGCGAGGAACGATGAAGTGATCATATTAGCCCAGAGAATCTCGAGTGGTGAAAGCGGGAACACAGAGACACCTTCTGCGTCCTTGAACGCAAGACCACAGAGAAGTAGAATAACTTGCGAAATGTTGGAAATGAGCAAGTGTACGAGGAATTTTTGAATATTATCAAACAAACGACGACCTTCCTCGATCGCACGAACGATACTGGCAAAGTCATCGTCAGTGAGGATCATGTCACTCGCGTCTTTTGCAACATCTGAACCGTTCAATCCCATCGCGATACCGACGTCCGCGCGTTTCAACGCGGGCGAGTCATTAACACCATCGCCAGTCATGACGCAAAATGCAGCACGACGGTGAAGTGCTTCGACCATTTTCACCTTTGTCGAAGGTGCGCACCGCGCGATTACCAGCGGTAGCTCGGGCATAGCGTCGATTTCGGCATCGCTCATCGCGTCAAATTGAGTAGCGACCATTACAGCGTTCGGGAATTGCGAGGCGGGAGTACTGTCGGAGATAATGCCTGTTTCATACGCGATCGCTCGCGCAGTACCAGGGTGGTCACCGGTGAGCATGTGGACTTTGATACCCGCACGTTGAGACTTGAGAACGGCTCCACGAGTTTCAAGACGAGGAGGATCGTACAAACCAGCAAGACCAAGGAAAGTCATGCTGTCTTCCATCAACGCGCGGTTGGTAACATCGAGAGTCGAGTCTTCAGGAAGTTCCTTGTACGCGACACAAAGCACACGAAGACCGTCAAGTGCCATGGAGTTAACCTGGGCCTGCATGATATCCGCCTCATAAGTTGCAGGATCAAGCGAGCGCGAAACGGCTTCAACGGCACCCTTGGCGAATACAAAGCGCTTGCGCGACGGCGCTTCATACACGACGCTCATGCGCTTGATAGAGGAGTCGAATGGATGCTCGGCGAGAGGTTTCCAACCACGGCCCTGGAGCTCATCACGACCGTTATCGAAACGCATGGCGAAAACTTGAAGGGAAATTTCGGTGGGTTCACCGTGACCAGTCCATTCTGCATGGGCAACGGGGACGCGCTTTTCATCCACGTTGTGAGTTGACAAAACAGTGGCTGTGCGTTCGAGAGCAAGAGAGACGCGAGTCGAAAGACGCTCATTGAATTCACGGCTGTCAGGAACTTTGTTTTCCACGGACGCGAGATTACAAAGTCCAATAGCGTCAAGGAACGTGCGGAAAGCGGTAGCGTCTGGACGGTCAAGAAGCGACGTGGGCTCGACTCGTGTGTCGTTCATTTCGAGAAATCCAGACAACGGTGAAAACGGAGAAGTAGTGTCAGAGACGGAGACAACGCCGGTTGGACCGAAGTTTGGCACCCAGACACGACGAGTTACCATCTTTCCTTGAGTGAGTGTACCGGTTTTGTCAGAGCAGATGTCGGTAACGCCACCGAGCGCTTCCAAAGCTTGCATTTTGCGCACGAGAACGTGTCCTTGTGCCATAGCCTTTGTGGCGACGGAAAGCGTGATTGTCAAGACTGCAATAAGGGACTCCGGAATAACGGCGACTGCAACACAGATGCCGTAAATCAAGACGTCATTATTGATTCTCCACTGGATCGAGTTAGTTGTGAAAAAAGATGATGAGGAGTAAGAAAAGAACATACCCTGCTGGCACTGAAGACAATGATGGCGAGAAGAATGGCCAAAGCAAAAAGCAAAATGGCGAACTTTGACAGCTTGACTTGAAGAGGTGTACCGACGAGACCGAGTGTACGTTTGACTGATTCCTTGATACCGGTGGCAAACTTGCGGACAGTAAAGCGCGAGACGGAGGAGACTGAAGACGAATCATCACGCTCGGAAGTCTGCTTGGTCGTGCCAGACTTGAGCATCTGTGCGATCTTGCCGACTTCAGTGTGCATGCCGATAGCCACAACGATACCTGATCCGCGACCTTTGGTGACGGTGGAGGACGAGTAACACATATTTGTGCGATCGCCGACCGGAAGCGCCATATCATCAAAGGTAGTGTCAGGGGTTTTGACGACAGCAAGGGATTCACCAGTGAGCAAGGCCTCATCGCACTCGAGATTCATGCCTTCGAAAAGACGCAAATCAGCAGGGACGACGTCGCCTACTTTGATCTTGACGATGTCACCAACAACGATATCCGTGGACGATACCTTAACGAGTTGGCCGCTTCGAATGACGGTGGCAACCGGGGCAGAGAGTGAGAGAAGAGACTGCATAGTACGCTCAGCATTGAAATCTTGAACGAAACCAATGACGATGTTGAGAAGAATGACGGCAGTGATGACGCCACCTTCAATGTAATCGTGAGTTCCAAACGAGAGAGACATGGCGATGAGCAGAACAAGAGTGAGTGAGTTGGAGACTTGTCTCACGAGTATGCTGAACGCGGATACAGACGAGCCAGTTTCAAGGACATTGCGGCCGTCGGCGGCAAGACGCTGGGCAGCGAGTTGCTCAGTGAGACCGTCTTCGAGACTGCAGTTGAGCGACGCGGCGATGGCGTCAGGGACGACGACATGGGGCGGTGCGTTGAGAGCATGGTCGCGGTCATGATGGTGGTGGTGGTGGTGGTGGTGCTGAACCTCTGGATTGTTCTTTTCCGCGGGAAGGCGGGGAGAGTGCTGGGAAGACGGCGGAGGAGGGTCGTCGGGAGGCTCGCCATCTGCAGCGGGATCGGTCGATAGATGCTGGTTGGAACCACATATACCGGATTTGGAATCGGACGAAGTGTCGATGGCTTCGGTGGAGGAGGACGATGTGTCGACCATTCAATCGGAGAGGTGCTAGATAGAGAGAGAAGGAGAGAAAGAGGAAGAGATAGGAGGTGAGGTGGAGGCGGCGTTCGTGATAGTCGGTGGGAAGACGGTCGGGCTTTAAAGGCTTCAAGGTCGGCTCGGAGAAGTCTACGCCAAGCCTGCAGCGGAACCTTGCCCGATCTGGCTAGGGCTAAACTCTAAAGATGACGCTGGTGTCACGAGTGATCCACGGTGTTCGCTTTTGTTCCGCTACATCGTTATTTAAAGTGCTTTGCTAATTCGGAGATAATGAATGGTGTTTCGACGTGGTTTCTGTATAGTACACGTAACGTGTAGTTATCCGCACTTTTTGGCTGCGGGCCGAGGGAACTCGAGAAGTGGTCTTGGAGAAGCCAGAGATAATGTTCTTTGCGGTGCGGTATCGTTCAGGTCTTGGTGCTTGGCGCGCACGCGACGCAATACTACAGAACTAATTACCATTGCTTTTGTAGTCGACGTGACTACTATCTATAAAATCTTGTAGTTAATGCATTCAGTCCTCAACAACTATCCAAAACAAACTGCAGACGCAGCTGCAGACACAACCAAAGAAAGAACTGATATCAGATCATGAAGTCTCGAGGGAGTTAACGCAACGCTGCGCTGCGCACTGGGGCTGTGCAGCAGAATTAAACGCTGCGGTAACTGCGCACAGACGTCTTTGTGCTGACATGTGCGTCATGCCACGAATCCCGCGCTTATAAATTGCCAAGAAGGAAGTCGATGTGGAGTCGTGCAGTTTTACGGTACTCGTGGGTTGACTCGATACATAACTTGTATAGCTATTGCAATTGCAAATGGATTTACTGGACTAGACTTGAATAGAATCTGTAAATTCGTCTCTGGTCTCGATGTATTTCCGATGGCTTCCACAAACAATAATGCATCTCCGCATTTCCTACACTGTAGCACGTCCCAACGCCCAACGACCCCTGCACTTTTAGACTTTCATTTAGGTTTTGCTCGCGCGCTGATAATGCAGTGGCGCGCAACCGTTACTTTTCTCCTGCAGCTGTTATCGTGTCCGTCGGATCCTCGTCTGTATTCTACTCTACCGCCCTCGCGCTCCTCCAACATCGTCCCGCCCGCAGCTCCGAAGTGTTCCTATCAACAGCTGTGGATTTTGATGCATGACATGTGAGTTGTCGTGGGTTTGACAGCTTTCATGCATGCACCGCACGCCGCGTCCCGCGTCGCGCCCAGTCGCGTTCGTGATTCGCAGCGGTGCTATAATTCCCACCTCCACTATCACTCCCCGCTTGGCCGAGATCGCCAAGTTCAACAATCCACCCCGCCTCTCGGCGTGCACGCCGCGCTTTGCCGCGTCTTGTCCATTGTAACAAAAACATGCACACATTTTATTGTTAGCTACTATAAACTCCACTACCCACTACCAGTTCAGAGCGCCCACAAATTCAACGCAGCTGCAGCGAGAACGACAGCAACCGACGCAAAGACGACATCGAGGTCGTGCTCACTTCTGCAAAATTACTTTCCCCACTATTTTCAAACACACACATCTCGGCAGTCTCGTCAAACCGAACTTGCTTTCGCAACCAGCTGCATTCGGACCTTCGACGCCGTGGATCAAGCCACCAGCGCTCGTCCTCGTCGCTGGTGCCGCTGCTTCTGCTGTCACAGGCGTCCGCTGAGTATGAGGCGTCGGCATGAATCAGCGATGCTAGTCCGGTGTAGGCTTGCAGCTGGACATCAATGTCCTCGCCAACGTCAAGCGTTGGCATCACTTCCTCGCACACACAATCTTCCACAGTGGTATTTTCTGAATGGTTCTCATCTCTTTCTGGTACCACTTCCCCGTGCATATCTTCCGCATCTGCCGTCCTGCAGACAAACACATCATCTTCTTCAGCCGGTTGCTTTCTTTCCTCGGGTATCTTATTACTATCCTCTTGCAGCTTCTTCTCAATATCCCTACTTCTCCACTCCAACGCCCTCAATCGCTCATCCAACTCACTGAACGACGCCCAAAGCTGTGCCTTGTCCACAATCTTTTTCCCTGGAGGCGACAACTGGCTTGACAAGACAGCCATCACCTCCTCCTCCCCGTCATCCCATTGCGCAACTCGCGTTCCACTTCCACTTCCACTTCCGCTTTCACTTCCATCTCCATCTCCATCGCCATTCTTGGTATCAACCTCGCTATCATCAACATCGTCCTCATCAAAGCTCTCCAAAAATCCCTCAAAATCAGGATCTGGCGCAATAAGCGACGCAACTTGTGCATCTTCGCTCTCATCAGATGACATCTCAATCGAATCTTCATCCGCGTATTCCCTTGAATGCATCAGCACATCAAACAGTATCTGCGACCGAGATCCACTATCCGCAGTCATCTGACTTCCTGAAAATCGACGTAGAACTCGCTGCCAGTTTGATCGTGTTTCAGGATTATTTTGTTTCATGGTCAACGTGGCCAGTGATGTTCGCCTTTGTGGCATCAGCATTGCAGAACTATCGGGTATAGCTCCACCAAAGCCGGTGACTGCCTGGATCACAGCCCTTGTTTCTGGTGCAAGCACACCCTGAATCGACATGATGCTCACAGCTGACGCGTCGGACGCAACCGACGCACCACTTCCAGGACTGTCGCTACTGCTCCCAAAACTGCTGTCACTTTCTGGTGCGGTAATGGACTCAATGTTATACTCCGCCGCTGCACGCGCAAGCTGTCGTTGTTTTCTGCGCGCTGTAGTAAACGTGTTGAAAATAGCAATGCCTGCGCTCCGTTTCTTGGAGAAACTCAGCATTCTGAGCGCATCCGGCGAGTCGAAGTCGCTCCTTGTCGATGCATTATGCGCCGTGTCTGGCATCAACATTGATTCATTCGGCCGTAGCTGTCGTCTACCGCAACTTGAAAAAATCCATTTCTTACGCCTGGAAGGCGATGAGTTCAGGGACGGCGGATCTGACGACGCGACGGAGCCGGTGTCGTGCTTGTGAAAGATATTCCTGATGCGCTCGAAAAGCGTCATTTCGTTATACTTTTTGCAAAAATCTCGCTTCCAAACAAGCAAAAATCAACCTAAAGACAATTCAAAAGAACACACCAAAAAACAAAAACAATAGTTGTTTACATACCAGAGTATGTGGGATGATTCGATGAATTGGCAACCCGACTGGACTGATGAGCGGCCGCAACAACAGAAAATATATAAGGTTTCGGCGAGTCGGCAGTCCGGGGTTTGGGACGTTTGGAGTTAGTTTTTGTTCCAGCGCTTTAATATCCGAGTCCAGGCCAGGCCACGCGCAGCGAGTCAGCGCGTACATTTCCTACTTATTTAGCTCTTTCTCTCTTTTGTTTCTTTTTCTCTTTTTGTTTCTTGTTTTTGTCAAGTAACAGAGTATGGCTTTGTTCACGCGGTCGATACTGCGTCAGAGCGTCACAGCGGCGCGCTCGTTCAGCACGCATCAGCTGCGACTGGAGCGTCAGCGTAGCGCGATCCCGTTCACACCGCTTTCAGAGGCCCCCGCACGATGGAATAAGGATTACGTGTTCACCGAAGAATGTCCTGCACCCACATATGATACGGGATGCACATACTGTGTGCCTCAGTATACAGCAGATAAACAGGTCAAGGGACCTGGTGAGGCGCAGAACACGGGGCCGTCTGTGGGACGGCATGTGTTGATCGCCACGGGTCGTTCAGGTGTGATTGATGGTCGTCCTTTTGCAGAAAATGGTTGACTAACATGCGTGATAGACTGGCCGAGTCGGGTCGAGACCGACGATACATCTCTGGAGTTCAAAGTGCGCGAGACGCTCCGCGGTGGAGTGAGACGAGACGTATGAGCCAGCCTTATCATTCACATATATTTTTGCACCCACTAACAAGTTTAAAGCCTGATTTTAACTCCATGCTCACAAGCACCGATATGGCCCCATCGAGCGCAGCAGAAAATAACGGGTTCTCTGTGTTTGTTTATCCGGATTCTGTGGCAATTGAGAATCTGCCGCAGGAAAAGGTGAAGGATTTTGTAAAGCGGTATCTGATACCTAGTCTTTCACACGAGGTGGAAGGGTTTGAGGAGGAAGTGCAAGCTCGAAAGGGAGAGTATCCAGTCATCGCTATCTGTGGACACACAGCGCGAGATATCAGGTGCGTTTTCATGCCACAAGTGCTGGCGAGCGGAGGCTAACGTGGTACATAGATGTGGAATTGCAGGTCCACTGTTAAAAGACGAGTTTGAGCGGGTTCTGCGCGACAAAGGCATGCTCTACGAACCTGCTACGGGCAAGGGCATTCGCGTAACGTTGGTTTCGCACGTTGGGGGGCATGTGTATGCTGGCAATGTGATTTATTTTGACGGAAAAGGATCTTCGATATGGTGAGTAGTCCCGCAAATGAAAGGGAAAAATGACTGACGTTTGGCAGGTACGGACTCGTTGCGCCGGCGCATGTCCAGGGTATCGTCTCGGAAACAGTGGAAGGGGGACGGATTATCCGAAGTATGTTTCGGGGAGGGTGCAGTGCGACGGAGTAGACGCACTGGAAGAGCACGCATGCCGTTTCAGCACTTTACAGTCTATGCTCGACTGCAAGTCTAACAGACGCGAATACATGTACATACTGTAAATAGATAGATAACTGTATGATAGGAATGAAACAGCAGGTTAAACTACAGAAACATTCTGGAGCGATTAGTGAAGTGCAGTCAGACTTCTGGTGCTGCAAACACCTGCAAGCAGCTTCGTAAACTCCGCTCTTCACGACCCAGAACAAGATCTGACGTGAACTCGCCGTTAACTGACGTTCGCAGCCAAGAAGCGCCTCCTGCGATGACTTCTCCGTTCTCTCCGCCAACATTTCCGATTCTTCTCCTTCTTCACCGCCTTTTTCTCCTTTCGCTTCTTTCCGTTTTGTTTGCCGTGCTCTGGATTCTGCATAGCCTCGTCCGCGCTCTTGTTGCAGCTTTTTCGGCGCGCGGCTCTTGCTTGTTTACCGCCGCTTTTCCGCCCTCGTCGTCGCCGTCGTCGCTTCATAGCATCCGCCTTGCCCGTCCCTCGAAACGTCGCTCGTCGCCGTGCGAACTTGACCGAGTCTCGTTCCTCTTTTTTTGCGCATCTTTGTCTTGGCCTGCTTTGCCGGCTTCACGTTCGTTACCTTCCTACTTCCCGCTTCCCGCACCCGCCCCACTCCCAAACGCGCCGCGTGCTCCACCGAATGACGACCGGCCTTCCCGCTCTCCGCACCCACGCCCTCGCTGTCTGATTTCTCTCTTCGCGCCTGAAGCTCAGAATCTGCTGCTTGATTTCTTGTGATGCCTCCAGCGCAAATGGAGGCTCCAGACCCGTTTGCTGCGGCCCGCGCATCCTCCGCCTCCAACTTCACCGTCCCACTCTTCCCCTCCTCCGCCCCGGCCGCATCACCACAGCCCGCAATCGGCCCAACTGACCGTGCTCCTACCTCTCTTTTGCACAAAGCTCAGCCTACAGCCTCCATGACACCCCCAATGTCTGCCCCTTCCCCACTTCCATCTTCAGCATCATCTCATAGCACTCCGACCGACATGCCCCGCTCACGCACAGCTGTCTCGAGTTCAGCATCCGGTTCGGCTCGTGTAGGAGGCGCCGATTCGGCAAATTCTGCGTCGTCATCATCAGTCCCAACAAAATCCGCTGCTGCTCAGATAGCAGCAACAAGCAGCATGATGCGGACATCGTCGTCATCCGCTGCGTCGACATCCACAGCCGTTATCGATGACTGGACTCAGTTTCTTGACGCGGTATTGCAGGAACTTCATTGCCCAATTGCAAAATACGGAGTTCCATCAAACGACTTTTCCGTGCTCTCTTGCGGTTGCGTCGCGTCCGAGCAATGGGCGCGCTCACGATTGCCTAATCTGCAGCTCAAGGTGTGTCCAAACTGCGGAAATCCGACAGAGTTGAAGAAACCGGTTATGCCGTTACGAAATATCTACAATATCGTAATGGATAAACGGAAAGAACTAGGTCTTCCATGTCCCGAGGAAGTGGGCAGCGACGAGGAAGTGGATGACGCAGGTGTGTATTGCTGTCAATTCCCAAAACTGCAGAATGTACGCTAACTCCAACAGACAATGTCAACATGTACAGACCACAAGCAGTCGCGATTCGATCAGCTGCCAATAGTCGGAGCTCATCTTCACGGAGGCAGGCGCACTCGCGTCTAAGAGTCGATTCGACCGGACAGGAAATGCCTGGTTCTGGCAGCGGTGAAGACTCTGTACACTTACATAACGCTGCTTCTTCTTCAGTCAGCGGCCAATCCTCCACGCAGGATCTGATGATGGAAGGTCGACCGTTATTCAGTGAACGTCACCAGCTGAGTCCTCCGAATGCAATGTCGTCTTCGCCAAAAATGAATCTCGTTAGTCTGTTTTCGTCTGTAGCAAGGCAGACGTTTAATTCACAGCCTGGTGAGCGCTCAGGCGATCGGTCGAATGACGACACGGACAGCACTAAGCCGTCATCTTACACACCGCCATCGTCAATAGGCACATCCGCGCCATCGTTTCCTCCGCACAAAAGCTCGACGGCGTCGTCAGGTATTGAGCCGTGGAACGCTGTTGATCGAACAGATTATGTTCCACTAATGATGACTCCTGAGGATGAGTTACGGGAGAAGAAGTATACCGAGAACTACCCGATCTATCGTAAAGACGTACGGTATCCGACACAGAGCAACCGTGGATTTTCTGTCATTCCGCGAGGTCGAGTGTTTGAAGCTACTGCCATCTCACCAGATACACGAGTGTTTGCTTTAGTAGCAGAGAAACGAACAGAAGTATATGGCGTTCCTACATCGTACCGGGTCGGAACCACGCCGACGTTGTTGTGGGTATCAAAGTCATCTGGCGAGTATGGTCCGTCGTGGGATACATGCATACGACGCGAAAAACACGATGTGTTACGAAACGTGCAGTGGGTGCAGACGATGGCTGCGATGTCGAATCGGTTTCTGGTTATTGCTGGAACACATGGCGTCGTGCGTGTTCATGATATAGAGAAGCATGGCGCACCAGTTTTTACAGAGGTATCGAAGGACGCGATTAGGTGTATTGCGATTTCGGATAACGGAGTGTTGCTCGCGATCGCGGTTACTACGAGAGACGCGCTATCAGGAACAGAGCAGCCAACAATTATGCTATATAACCTCGGACATCTTCAGGGGCTGTCACCGTTCAAAGCGAAGCCGCTGATGATTGACATGCCATACCGCGACCCGCTAAAATCGCTTTCGTTTTCAAGCGACGGCAAGCTTTTGGGCTGTACTACTGCTCTTGAATCACGGTTCATGGTCATCAATCTATATGATCCCACGAGTCCACGCCTAGTGATTCGATCATCTCGCCGTGTTGATCCGGCACTAGAGTCTGAAGGAATCACATGCATCAAGTTTTTCCCTGGAAACAGATTGATGGTTGTTGCCTCAGTTGCACACGCGGCGCATCCTATTCTGGTCGACATTTTCATGCCTGCATCCGAGTCTTCTGCGCCATCGTCGAGCAAATTCTCACATACGTACAGCCGAAGCTCGTTTAACTCGAACGAGGAAGATGATGATTTCTTTGGCTCTGTGAGCGTTGGAAGCTCGCATTCTCGAAATGCGCATGCTGGTGTCAGCGGAAGCGTGAGTAGCGGCGGTAGTGGTACCCTGCTTCAGCCGAAACTCATCAATCGGTTTCACGAGGTCGGATCGTCTATTCACAGTGTCGCGATTTCTCCTCGAGCAAACTCAATTGCATTCCTCGACCGCAGCGGTACAGTCTACCTCGCGCACTTCACGCGGACTGATTCGGAACATCGTCGGGTGGTTGCTGTTGTGGATGTTACGAACGCAAACAAGTTGAACGAGGCAGCGTCGATTCGGTTTTCACCCGACGGTCAGAAACTGCTGATTGTTGATCGCAAAGGGGTGCTTTACGTTGAGGATTTTGGGGCGTTGTCGGAGAACGGGGAGATGTTGAAAAAGTGCAGGATCATCAAGTAGATCTCTGGGACCGTGCCGTGTATAATGAGCGGAGTGTACGTTAAAACCGAAGTGGCTTTTTTTTTTTTCGGGGTGTTTGTTTTGTGTGCTTCTTGTTCGGTTGCTGTACCTATATCCATTTATACCATAGTTAGATTTTGACTATGTACTTAAAACTGGAACTAGTTATCCGTCTTGTGGTCATTAACCGCATGTGGATCTTAGTACGTGCTTACTCACGAGTCAGTCAGCAGTCACCTTCCGGATTGAGAAACAAGGTTTCCCGCGCTGCTCTATTTTGAGCCGCGCCGCATCGCCTTAGTTAATTCGGGGAGGCCGCGAACTTTGGCAGCAGCAGTGTAAATAATCCTCAAGCTTGTACAGTAAACTAAAACCTCGAACAACAACCAACAAGAAGACAGTTCGGATATTCTTCTGCTGGAAACAACAGACGCGACTATTGTGTTGGATACATTTCCACATTTGTACATTGTGTCAACAAACAAACCAGTCGCGTTCTTCGACCCGCTCACCGGCCACCAGTCTCCACACGCGTCTCGTGGGCTCTGTTTTTGACCTGTCTTCTCCGCGTGCAATCCCGCATTTTGTCGTGACCCCGCGCGCACGTGTCGTCCCCACAACATCCTCCTCCTCTTCCCCTCCTTCTCCGCCGCCGGCCCTTCCGCAGTCCGATCGAGCCATCATCTGCATCTTTCCGCCGTCTTTTGAATTGACCTGTCGCCTCCTTATCATTTTCCTTCTTCTCATCCTCAGCTTCTTCCCCGATTACTGTTTTCCGTTGCCTTGATACAATGCCCGCAGAGCACTCCGCCTCTGCCGACGAGTCGGCGCCCTACATTCCTCGCAACAGCATATCCTCTTCCGTCAATGACGAAGATCTCGGTCCAATGACGGTGGAGGAAGCGTCGACTGTGAACCCCGCGACCACCGCACGCCCGACTGAGGTCCTTGTCAACGCGGCAAAACGCCAGTCTGCGACTCCCTCGACCTACTCCACAATATCATCCGGTACGACTCGTCCCCAGATAACCCCGACTCCAGCGCAGATCGCAATGGGATCGACCTCGGCGTTCCAAAGAGACCCAATGCCTCCTCCATCAATACCTGCAGGTGCCGCCGCCGGTGCCGCCGCCGGTGCCGCTGCCGCTCCCGCGGTGCCCGCTGCCGTTCCTGCAAGCGCAGAGCCCGCTTCGCCTCAGCATCCAATTCATGCTGTTCCAGCGTCGCCGACCGCAAGCACGACTAGTTTTTTCACCTCCCGCGACGAGGAATTACAATCTGCGTATGAAACAGACGCATACGGCACAGACGCGTACGTCGATGCAGACGACCTTTCCTCGCGCGGGTCTATCGAAACTATTCCCGGAACTGTTCCCGCCGCAACCGCTCTTGCTTCCGCACCCACCGTTCGCGCTCCAAATACTGCAAAACCTGTAACCGCATCCGGACAATCACAAGCGGGTCCCGCTCTTGCTGCCGGTGCAGTCGGTGCAGGTGCAGTCGGTGCAGGTGCGGGCACGGCGAAAGCGACAAGCACGGCACCGAGATCTGTTGCTGCGAATGGCTCAGTTCCTCCCAAACCGCCAGTTTCAGAAAAGTCTGGAGCAGCGGCAGGCGCGGGAAGTGCGCCTACAACGAACAGGAAGCGAATGTGGATTCTCCTTAGTTTGTTGTTTCTTGCTATCGCGATTGGTGTCGGCGTCGGCGTCGGTGTCGGTGTCACGCGGAATCGTCATAATGACTCGGAAAGTACTGGTACGGCTGGAGCGTCGTCTTCGAGCGTGAGTACGAGACCAAGCACGTCTTCTGCTGCAGCGTCTGTTGGGTCATCTGCTGCAGGCGTGTCTGCGTCAGCGTCAGCGCCCGCGTCTGCAAAGAACTCCGTGTCATCAGCACGGTCATCCGCAACATTGACCGCTGCCTCTTCAGCAGCAGTCTCATCTCCTGCAGTCTCTTCAGGTGTGCTGCTGTCCTCTGCCGTTCCTCGAAGCTCTGCATTCTCTTCGCCAGTGGCTGCGTCCTCTCTCCGTCGTTCGTCCGCACTCTCGTCAGTTCCTCCTGCCGCTACCCGATCCACTCTCCGCACAGTGACGACAACGCGTCGAGAATCGTCTTCAACAAAATATGTCACCGCCGTTGTATCGTACAGTACCTACCGCGAGACGACAATTCACTCGCTTGCGACAAACACATATTACGATCTCCCGTACACTAGCTATATCACCGCTAGCGTTTTAACAGTGTACACGACGACCGAGCTTGTGCCGCTTGCTGTTGCGACTTCAAGAGGGTATGATATTTTGTGATTCTGTGTGAATAAAATGCATTTTTTTTTGTTGCTGTTTGCTGAAAAGCTGTGTAAGATGTGAGAGGCTGTACTTTGTTTGATCTAATAGATTTGATGTGAATTTCATACATTGCATATTCCTCGCCACTGAGAGTCGCGTTGATTTACGGAAAACATAATCGCCGGCTCCATCTCAATCGATCGGATCGTCGAGAGCTCGCGTGGAAGGCGTGAGTTGCCAAATGAGGCAACTAAATAAGGTTTCGATGTTTTCCGCGCCGCATGGCACGAAATGTCGACTTTGTATACTCCCGGCATGATTGCAGCTCCACTCTCGTCCAGCTTCTCACAAGTACAGTACAGTCCAATCTCCACAGCATTTCCGCGATGAGTCTGGCCGTGATGCCGGATTCGCCGACTCTTTCTCCGCCGCGGAAATCCGTGCGCGATGTGCTCACACCCGAACGCAAAAAACTGTACCGCAACTTCTTACTCGCGACGACGTG
Organism: Myxozyma udenii; assembly: GCA_030705025.1. Classification (NCBI taxonomy): domain Eukaryota; kingdom Fungi; phylum Ascomycota; class Lipomycetes; order Lipomycetales; family Lipomycetaceae; genus Myxozyma; species Myxozyma udenii. Next base: position 16,762 of record JANIWG010000144.1, read on the forward strand.
TGCGTATTTTTCCATCATGGTGACCAAGCGTGCTGCGTTGTCACGGAGGTGTATGTACTACCATGTCCTTCTTTACTGCTCTGTTGTGCTAACACGCGAGCCCGTGGCGACAGATATTCCGACGCTGTTCCAGCATAACAACAAACCGCCAGAGTTTAGCAGATACCACGATGCCGTGCAAGCCGTGACTCTCGGTACAATGCTTTCATGCTCTGTCTTTGGCATGGGTGTCACCGGCACTGCACTCATTATGGACGTGCATTCTTTGCCGCAGTTCCATGCTGCTGTGAGACGGTGGATGGGGACGGATGTAAAGGATCTGGAACGGGCGAAGAATGTGGATCCGGAGACGGCTAGATTGGAGAATGAGATTGAGAACTTTTTGTCTGAGATCAAGTTTTCTGATAGCACCACAGAAGAAGAGAAGAAGAAGAAGTGAGTTAGTTATTTCCGGGTGTGGACTATACCGGGTTTGTACATATGTAAATAGAAATATCAACGCTTTATTAGATTAATTATTATACACCAAGAACTAAAAAACTCACTTTCCAAACGCCTACTCCAGTGTCCTCAATCTTTCACCAAGCCGACTAATCCGGCCAAGCAAAACCCTCTCAATCTCTCTATCCCGTTCAACATTCTGCCGTTCAATGTCTCCATCTCCATCATCATCATCATCAATCTCAACAGCGCGACTCCGCGTCACATATGCACTCTTCACTTCTGTGCCGTCGCACCGGATGTATGCGGAATACACGCCCTCGCGGCCCGGAATTTCCAAATCAAGTCTGATAAGTTCACACGCTTCGTCAGATTCAATGTTCACAATGAATGGCAGACGTGAAAAATGTGCGCGTTTTCGAAGGTCTAAAACAATGTGTGTGCGGACGTGACGCGCAAATGTCTGCTTTGTTAGCAACTCTGAGCCTTGAGTCAGACGACTTTTTACATGCCCGAATATCACTGTTCAAATAAGTCTCGGCAAGTGTACGAACTGGAATATGGTGCGGAACAGTGTGCTTGTACACTTCGTACTTTCCCGACTTTGGGTCTTGCGACAGGATGATATAATGAGGTGCAATGAATCTCCCTTTTTAACGTCAGTCTTTGCTCTTTCCGTACACGTCAACGCAAAACATACGCTGATCAAAACACTCTATCCTTATGCCCAAAAATTCCCCATTTCCACTGCCAAACGGGTTCTTGACTTTAAACGTAGTGATTCCAGTCATTCGATACAGATTCAACGCATGTAATCGTTGCTCCCGGTCATGCCTTGCCGAGATATGCGAAAGCAGCGATAAATCTTGCGATGTATCAACCAGCTTCTCATCACCCGTCGCTTTTCGTTTCTTGCTACTGCTGCTGGTACTGCTGCATATTGTACTGCTGGAATCAAGCTCCGCTAGCCGCGCTGCTGCCTGTGCTCGCTTCTGTGCTAGACTCAACACTATACACACCGTCAGTCCGCCCTTTCAAAACACAACTGTAAAAGCATACATTCTGTCCTCAAAGAGAGCAGCTCTTCTTCATACCGGTCCCTTACACTCGCCATTTACCAGTGTTTCCTCAATTCACAGACCGATCAAGTTGCAAACATGTGTTGACGTCGTCGCGTCGCGCGCGTGGAGTCCAAGGGCATGGGTTTTTACCCGATTAGTCAACCGTCCATGCGCGCAACGTGTCCTCGAGCAACGACGGCTTATAAGGCGCGGGGCGATTTGATTACACGCCCGTGTGGAGATTGCGAGAAAATATATAAGAACGGAGACAGGCTGCTTGCTTTATCCTTGTCTTGATCTTTTCTGATATCGCCAATTGCTTCTCAATTGCTGCTGCTGACTTTGCACTTGAACTCGGCTCGACTATACTTAACAGAAGCAACTGCACAGTGAGCATTGAGTGCAGCTCAGCCGCGTCAGTCCCAGGGCAATTAACTACTATACTGGACTGTATCTGATCGAATCCTCCCTGCTCTCCTGGTTCTACTTTCTTCTCCATCTCCACCGCCAGGACAGTCCCCCCTCCACGCGTCCAATCGGCTTTCTTTTTCTGCAATTTGCTGTTGTTAAATGAGCGCGCCAGCGACAGGCACGCGCAGCAGCCGCAAGGAATCTTCTCTGAACGCGAGCGGAATCCGTCCGCGTGCACAGGCAGCCAAGGCGAAGACGCACAGCGACACTGCACTCAACGAATCCGTCACCGTCGACCCGCGAGCTAGTGTCGAGACAGAAGCAGTAGCATCTGGCTTGGAAACGAGCGTATCTTCGGGTTTAGCCAACGAAAACTTCGAAGCAGCAGAGAAGATCATGGAATACCACGATGAAGAGCAACAGATCGAGCTGGACGATCTAGGCGCGTCCAACTTTGATGGCCAGCATCACGTCTCACTTCCTCCACGGTCGCGCTCAGCAGGAGCGAGATTGCCACAGTACGATGACGACGCTGACTCGGACTCGGAGCGACGCAAGGAGTCGGGCACGCCATCGCATAAGTCATCCAAAGACGACAAGGCGGCAGAGTCTCTTCTTGATTTGCCTCCTGCAGACAAGCGTAATTTCACACTTCTATGCATTCTCTACTTACTTCAGGGTGTCCCTGTTGGACTGGCAATGGGATCGGTGCCGTTTCTTCTTAAAAGCAAGCTGAGTTACGGCCAAGTTGGTTTGTTCTCTCTAGCTTCGTATCCGTATAGTATGAAGCTACTGTGGAGTCCAATTGTCGACGCAGTGTACTCGCGGAGGATGGGTCGTCGGAAAAGCTGGATTGTGCCGATCCAGACGGTCAGCTCGATTATGTTGCTGTGGCTGGGCTCCAACATCAAGGATCTTCTCGAGAACGTGAGTTTACGTTTTTTTTTTGTTGTTGATTGAATAGAACGCACTAACATTCTATCAGGCGGAAGATCACTTGGGCTCTTTGACATGGATTTTCTTTTCACTCGTGTTCCTTTGCGCAACTCAGGACGTCGCTGTCGACGGCTGGGCTCTGACGTTATTGTCGCACGCAAATCTTTCATATGCGTCGACTGCGCAGACAATTGGTCTGAACACGGGCTATTTTTTGAGTTTCACAGTATTCCTTGCGCTTAACTCACCCGAGTTTGCAAACAAGTACTTCCGAAGTGAACCTCTTGATGAGGGTTTGCTCTCGATGAGTGCGTATCTAAAGTTCTGGGGATGGGCGTATCTGTTCATGACGCTTTTGTTGCTTGTTGGAAAGAGAGAGGAAAAGACCCGGAGCGATGTTCGCAGTGGGCGTAGTGGAATCATGGATGTGTACACATCTATGTGGAAGATTGGAAAGTTGTCGAACGTGCAGCAGTTCATTCTCGTGCACTTGGTCGCCAAGTTTGGGTTCCAAGCGAACGACGCGGTGACGAATCTCAAGCTTTTGGAGAAGGGATTCTCGAAGGAGGATCTAGCGCTTACTGTGCTTATTGATTTTCCGTTTGAGATCATCTTTGGGTACTACGCCGCCAAGTGGTCTGTCGGTAACCGGCCGCTGCGGCCATGGCTTTACGCGTTTGTGGGACGACTTGGCGCGGCGGTGCTTGCGCAGCTTACTGTTATGGCGTTTCCTTCGAACGGCGTGGGTAAGATGTACCTTCTTGTTGTGATTTTGATCCATGTGCTGGGTTCGTTTATGAGTACGGTGCAGTTCGTCTCGATCAACGCGTTCCATACACAAATTGCCGATCCCGCGATTGGCGGTACTTACATGACGACGCTGAATACGGTTTCCAATCTTGGTGGACAGTGGCCACGTGTGCTTGTTATGTTTGCGGTCGACTTTTTCACCAACGCAATGTGCGAGATGGATCCGGCGAAAGCAACAAAGGAGCAGATCGAGACATTTATTCCGTTTTCGTGCTCCAAGCAGGCTGATAGAGAGCACTGTTCTACAGTTGGAGGATTGTGTCAGATGCATGTGGATGGTTATTACATTGTTAACTTGATCTGCGTCGGTATCGGCGCCACGTTGTTTTTCACGTGGATCAGAAGAAAAGTGGAGTACTTGCAGTCGCTGCCTTTGCGGATGTGGCGGGTGGAGAAGTAACGCTGGAATTGAGTATGTTTGTTGTACCTAGTAGATGTGGATATCTTCATGTATTTATGAGACTCTTCAAGTGTGAAAAGGTGATTACAGATACAGTCATCGTGTGTGTTGAACTGCATACATATCGATCCTCGATCGCGCGCGCGCGTGCGCACATATATAGCCCGATACAGAATGCTGAAAATAACCGGCTTGTTTTGGAGGCGCCGCCGCCGCAGAACGCGTTCCTCGCGCACACCTTAAAGAAAAACAGAGCACGCGTTTGTTGCCAGCCGCGCTCGCCGCGCGCTCGAGAGGCGCTCCCGTTTAAACGCGCCGTCCGTTCCGCCTCGACTCCGCCGTTCTTCACGCCTTCCTGCCCCACCCCACCCCACCCACCTGCCGCCCGCCCCGCCCACCCCACGCTCTTTTTCTGCCTACCCCGCAATGAAGAACTTCTTCGCCCTCGCAACCGCCGCCGTCGCGGCCCTCGCCGGCGTCGCGACTGCGCTGCCGCCGTTGTCGGTCAAAGACAACATGTTCGTCGACCCCGACGGGAAACCTTTCGTCGTCGTCGGCGTCGACTACCAGCCTGGCGGTTCTTCGGGTTACAGTGACAGCGAGTCTTCCGACGTGCTTTCTGTCGGCGATGTGTGTCTTCGTGACGCGTACCTCATGCAGAAACTCGGTATCAACACAATCCGCGTACGTATATCTTTTGCCGAGAAGAGTGCATGCTAACGGTGCAAACAGACGTACACTATCAGTCCCTGGCTCAACCACGACGAGTGCATGTCCATCTTCAACGCAGTGGGAATCTACGTTATTCTCGACGTCAACAGCCCGCTCGGCGGTGAGTCTCTTGACCGGTCCAACCCGTCCGGTTCGTACAACGAGGGCTATCTCAAGCGTGTGTTCTCGGTCATTGATGCGTTTATGGGATATCCCAACTTGCTTGGCTTCTTCTCCGGCAACGAGGTCTTCAACGACGGTCCCTCCGCTGCTCTCGCTCCTCCTTACATCCGTGCTATCCAGCGTGACATGAAGAACTACATTGCCAACCACGCGCCCCGTACAATCCCTGTTGGTTACAGTGCTGCCGACGACGCGGCACTCCGTGTCGCGGGCTGGGCATACCTCTCGTGTGGTGGCGATGAGGACACTGATAGCGATATCTACATCTCTCGCTCTGACTTCTACGGTCTCAACTCGTACGAGTGGTGCTCTGGCCGCGATAACTTCCAGACTTCGGGATACGGGGCACTTGAGACCACGTTTGCGAACTCGTCTATTCCTCTTATTTTCTCCGAGTTTGGCTGCAATGCCATTCGCCCTCGCACTTTCACCGAGATTAACGGCGGTGTTTACACTGAGTCTATGCTCCATGTGTTTGACGGTGGTTTGATTTACGAGTACGCCGAGGAATCCAACAACTACGGTCTTGTTGAGATTGGATCTGACGGTACCGCCACCATGCTCCAAGACTACGTCAACCTCCAGAACGCATACTCCAACATGACGTACACTAATTTCATGTCAACCGCGTTCATTAAAAGCTCGTCAATGACCTGCAACGAAAGCTACATTCATTCGCTTGACTCGACCTTCAACGCCAACTTCAATCTTCCCGAGTGCCCCGCACAGGACATGCTCGAGAACGGCAGTGGTAACAACAACCTCGGAAAGTGGATTCCTCTCAACTCCACTCAGACCTCTTACACCATCGAGGACGTTTCTGGCAACGCGCTCAGCGATACTGCGATTAACGTCGTCTCGAACCAGACTCTTCCGGAGTACACCTCGCGTATCTCGTCCTCTGCTGCTCCGTCGTCGACCTCCGCGCCTGCTTCGTCTTCCACGTCTGCATCTTCCGCCACTACCACCTCCGCTTCCTCTTCAACTACAAGTACCACCTCGTCTTCATCTTCCGCTGGTGCTTTTATCGATGCCGCTGCGCCAGGAACTGCATTCGTTGCTGGGTTCGTTGGCATGGTTGCTTTTGCTCTCGGTCTATAGACGGCAACTCCTTGTTGCACAAAGCTTTAGACTCTTACCTTCTTTTTTTTCTTTTTGGTAGTTTTTGAAAGTGGAAAACTGATTAACAACTCTCTCTTTTTGCTTTGATTCTCTCTTTTTTGTTTCTTGGATTTTGTATGTCTAGTGATATGTATTTTTATGCAAATGAATATTCAATGTCAAACATGACCGTGCAGCCAGATCCACTTCACCCAAACTCTTGCAATTTTTAACGCGAAAAAAACAAAACAAAATACAACAAAACACAACGAGTCCCTAATGATACAGCTTGTATATACATACATAAACACGCGCACATGCACATCAACGAAAGGTGACTTAAACTCCTCACGCTTCTGTCACATGCTGGAGAATCTTTCTCGCAGCCTCTGTCGGCTCATCATGCGAAGATCCAAACAGCTCTGCAGCCTTCTCACGCTCAACTTGCCGCACCCGCTCAAAATCCAGTATCCTAACCGATGGAACAGCCCAAATGATCCACAGTCTATAATTTTCAAAGTGGATAACCGGGTTTCCCAAGAGCGCGAGATAGGTTAGATGCTTGAGATCTTTAAACGCGGCGTAGAGTTCCGCAAGAGTTGCTTCAGGAGCTGATCCTGGTGTGATCTGACCAATAATATTGGCAGACAGCACCAGTGTCGTAAGATTCGGAACTGCGGTTGCGAGTGAGGGCGCGATGTGTCGAATTTTGTTGCGCGCGAGGAAGAGACGGCGAAGGCGTGGAAGTCGAGGGAGATTCGTGACATGAGTTATGTCGTTGTCCGACAGATCGATAGCGTCATTTTGATCCTGAGGTCTTAATACAGTGCTTATGTTTATCATAAACGGAAACTTCAAACGTACCTTTGTGACACCGAGATTCTCAATCACTGGGATCTTGTATCCTGTGCACACGACACGTTAGCTCGATCTCATGAAGAAAAGACGTGGTACACGCACCTCGTAGCGAGATCTCACGATCCTTGATCGCGTTTGTATACGACTGCGCATGTGTGATAAGCTCTGCCTTCAGCTTCATTGCGCGTGATGTCTCCCTGCTGAATGGATCCGCGTCGCTACAGTCGCTGCTTTCCGGTAACTGCAGTATCGAACTTCACCAAAACTTGCAGCGACTGCAAAATATCTCGACTTGAAATCGTCACGTGGTACTCACGTGCCCACTTGACACACACCCCGCGTGCTTACACTTGACCCTTGGAAAGCCCTGGAAATCGGAAAACCCTTAAGGTTTCTGCAAAGGGCCCCACCGCGGGTGTGCAAGCACTTTTGCTGCAAAAGGATTTAAGGTTTCGATGCCGGAGCTCTGAGCGCGGTTTTGACGCGACCTGTTCTTCCGCGGACTCGAAGATTGCGGGAGTCGAGTCGCACAGGTTTCTGGGGAAGCATTGGAACGACGCGAACGACGCGTCGCTCATCGTCTGTTTACATTGCTGTGCTCGATAGACGCGTTGCGTGGAAAGTGCATAAAGTGGACACGTTGTACATACGGAAGCGCAGACCAGGACACGCACCGGCTAGGCTTTTGTCGCTCGGATCCGGCCGTAATCCGCCGGACGAGAGCCGCTCATCTGCGAGCGGCGCATTATCGTGGCCTTCCCCCAGACGATGATCGCGCAGCCAGCGACAACCGCTGCTTGAGTCCGGCATTTCTACAGGCAAATGCAGTAGCAATTGTTGAGCAACTGATATTGTAACGATGTAGCATTAATTTATACAGTCTAGAAGAAAAAAAAAAAAAACAAAACAAAACACATGGAGGCGCGCAGCGCTTAGTGCTTGGAGAAGTACTCGAGCGAACCCTTGGGGTCAGCCTTCATGGTGTCGTCACCCTTGTGCCAGTTGGCAGGGCAGACCTCACCGTACTCATCAGTGAACTGGAAAGCATCGAGGAGACGGAGAGTCTCGTCGACGTTGCGGCCGACGGGCAGATCGTTGATGGTGATCTGGCGGACGTTGCCCTTGGGGTCGATGATGAAGATGCCGCGGAGAGCGACACCCTCCTCAGGGAGGAGGACACCGTAGTCCTTGGAGAGAGTGTGGTTCTTGTCCGAGATCAGGGGAATGTTGATCGGGCCAAGACCACCGTCCTTGCGGGCGACGTTGGTCCAGGCAAGGAGCGAGTACTCCGAGTCGACGGACGCAAAGGCAAGCTCAGCACCGCGCTCCTTGAACTTGGGAGCGGCGTCCGAGTAGGCAATGATCTCGGTGGGGCACACGAAGGTGAAGGCCATGGGGATGAAGGCAAGGACTGGAGAGGAGAAGCATTAGTCAATTGAAGCCATTGGAGCCACGCAGCAGCTGCTGCAGGAGAACGGGCACGTACTGAACCACTTGCCCTTGAACTGGTCAAGGGAGATGTCCTCGAACGCACCGTCGATGACGGCGGTCTTGGAGAAGGAAGGAGCGGGCTGCTGGACAAAGACCTTAGACATTGTGGCTGTGTGTAGAGATGAGATGATGGTAGACGCGGACTCGGCTGATCAGGAAGGAGAGAAAGAGGAGAGGAAGAGACGCCGGGGGCGTGGAGACCGGGGGCAGGCGGCGGTATTTGTAGCGCGGCCAGCGCGCGCAGCGCGATAGGCGAGCCGCGCCGGCACAAGTGCGACACTGGCTGCGACACTTGTGCCGCGCCCATTATTAAGGCAGCTCCGGTCTGGCCTCCCGTCCGGCGGTGGCGAATCAGCGCCGCCCTCGCACCGCTACCAGCCCCGTCTGCATGCTTACGCAACCCGCGCTGACAGAGCGCCACCGCGCCCCGTGCGGCGTGCGGGCCGGCCTGTTCCTGGCCCGGAACATGCCGCGTCCCGCTGCGCTGCGCAATGCTCATCGCTTCGTGGCTTTGGTAAACTGCAATACGTATTTCTTTTCATACACACACCGTACATGTACACCGTACATGTACATCTACGCAATCCGCCGCGGAGTTCTGCGTCAGTCTTGTCTCTTTAGCCGCCGTGTCTCAGCTCCGCGAGTGCTTCCGTTCTCGCTCCCGTTCCCGGTCCCGGTCTCGCTCTCGCTCCCGCTCTCGCTCTCGCTCCCGATCTCGGTCCTTCTCTCGGCCCTCGCGCGCGTGATCACGATCCCGGTCTTTCTCTCGCTCCGCGTCCTCCTTGATCCTCGCAATCTGCTTCTCAAACGCATGTTTGCAATCCTCCTCGTTCCCAACCGCCTCAAACTCAGGCGTATCCTTGATCCGCTCTCGAATCTCCTCCCACGTCGACGTCGCACTCATGGCCGGCTTCTCCAAGTGTCGCATCACCGAACGCAACGCATCAATCTTCCGGCGCTGTCTGCGCTCTTCCTGATACTTGTCCTCCTCCAGCTTCCGCACCGCCCGCGCTCGCGCCCTCTCAAACACATACTTGCGCGTCTCCTCATCAACAATCTCCCGTGCTTTCGGATGCGCTTCAACAATCTCAACATACTCCTCGTACGTCGACTCGGGCTTCACTACAAACCCACGCTCATCAAGAGCGTCCAAAATGATATCTCGGTTGATCCGCAGTTCTTTCGTCTTGCGCTCCACCACGTCTCGAAACAGATCAAGCGGCGTCGATCCACCCTTCCCAATTTGCATCACGATCGCCTCGTACCGCGAATCATCCTTTACCACTTCGTAGATATCTGACCACGTTGTCCCGTACTTGATCGTGTTTTTGTCTCCAAACTCCTCCATCAGCGCCGCAAACGCCTGTCGCGCCTTCCTCTCCTCGCGCGCAGCAGCACGCTTCGAAGCCTTGCGCTCTTCAACATACGCATCTTCAACCTTGCGGATCGCGTCCTCATACACTGTCAAAATATCAAGCATGTTCAGTTCCCGCACAGCGCTTCCTTCAGCCCGTAACTCCTCATCATGCTTCATCGCCTGCTTCACATCGTTCCATTTCGACTCAACCGTCAATCTGCACCGTTCCTCAAAAAACTTACGGATCGCAGCAAGCCCGGTTTGTCTAACCGCATCCTCCGTCTCCTTCTCTGCCTTCCGCAGCTCGCTCACGTGTTCATCAAACGCACTTTGCACGTCATCCGCCGCAAACGCGACGTATTCTGGCTCATCATGAATCGCCTTCTCCACTGTCTCCCATCTCGAATACGGTTTCACAACATCACTCCGGCGTGCAAGCAATGCCTTAAACTCCGCTTTCCGGCGTTCAAAAGTCTCCTGCTGCTGTTGTCCCATCAGGCGCCGCGATTCCTCAACATACTTCTCGAATACGGCACGTCGCTCCTGCGCTTCTCGTACAACTTCGTACTGATCATCCTGGATGATTGCACGCATCGCACGATCCCATGTCCACGTAAAATCAATACCATGTCTCTTTAGTAGTCCAATGAATACGTCTTCTGGATTCGTGGTATCGTTGCGCCATGTATCGCTCGTAGAAATTTGTTCCTTCGCTCGTAACGGCGTCGCAGCACCTGTAATAGTTGCACCATTGCTCGCTGTAACATTGACTTTGATCCCATTACCTCCAGTCAACTCTGCTTCAAGCTTCTCGCGCTCCTCAGCTTCCTCCTCGGCTTCGGCCTCACGAAGTGCTTGCTGATACTCCTCCGGCATTTTCCACACACTCGCTTGTGTATCCTTGTTGTGCCAGTACTTTCGTCCATCTTTCGTCTCATACTCTTTCCATGGTGTTTTCGCCAGTGCTCGCTAAATAGTTAGCCACCTGAATCCAAAATCAAGTAAAAAAAAAGAAATAAAGGAAATCATGTTTACCTCGACGTGTGTAAGAAGAACATCGGGCTTTGCCCAAGACGTCTCCTTTGTCGTCGCGTTGTAGAAATACACGCGTCCATCCGGTGTCTTTGCTTCGCGCCATTGCGCAGCTTCTGCTGCACGTGCTGACATCTTTCAGATTAGATTGAAGAAATCAGTAACGCAATCCGTTGTTCCTGTTTCTGATCCCGGATCAATTTTCAATTGTATTGTACGGATGCATGCACAATTTTGTTTGGCGTTGAACAATTCGACGATTAGAGTTTGGGTAGTGCGCCGCACGCGCTCATTAAGCACTCGTGCTTTCGATTCAACAGCTTCCATCGCGTCTTGATTATCAGCTTTCTTGATTCACTGCTTCGTCCCATAATTCGCATTCATCTCTACTTCAGCTCGAGATTTTTCTGTTTACACACTTACAGCGTGTTATAGAAGATAGAATATCACCGGATCACAAGCACATAATGTCACAGAAGCCTGCAGAAGACGTCACCAAGACTACCGAGACGACCCCGTCTACCGCGAGTCCTGCGCCCGAGAAGGCAGAGGATAAGCCTATTGTTAAGCTTGAGGAGGATGATGAGTTTGAAGACTTTCCTGTTGAGGGTGCGTATATGATTGGGATAAATTACTTTGTGCGTGTGTGTGTGTGCTAACCGTGTTTGCGATTGCAGATTGGGGCGACGAAGACGCCGAAATGGCGATCCCTGGCGGCAAGGAACACCTATGGGAGGAGAACTGGGACGACGATGATGCCGATGATGACTTTTCTGCACAGCTCAAGTACGTTTTTATATTGTACTGATGACGATCAATCAAAGCTGACATAGTATTAATAGGGCTGAGATAATGAAGAGTAAATGAGTGGCATGTTGGACTATAGGGATGTACTTTTCGTTCGGTTTTGTTGTTAGTCAATGTATATATACTTTTGCAGTTTTTCAGGTTTTGAATTGGGTGTGCTTGCCGATTGTTACGCCTGCGGTAACCGTGGTGTGGATGAATCTGATGCAGGTCCTCACGCTACTATATGGTGCACCTCAGAGAACGAGAGTGAATCAGCGTCACGTTCGCGGCAAAGACAACAGTCACTTTGCGTCAGTTTTTGCATCTTGATTGAAGATATTCAGAAATCTTACATTCTGTCCGCCCATTCATAACTACTGTATACCATTTGCCCGCCACCAGATTTCCCCAGGCCGAGACGCCGCGATCTTCTGTAACTTTAAAAGTCCTCTCTACCTCACTTTCACTCTTTACAGACATCTTTTCAAACATCACTAGCTGTTATCTATTGAATTTCTACTTACAGATTTCTTTTTTTCAGATGTCACGGCTTGTAAAACTATGATGTGGCTGAAGCGGACCTATATAATTCAGGCCGGCATATGGCCTTATAACTATGGAGAGATCTGGCGCCTAACCCTTACTTTTCAGATATAGACCTGTTTAGATGCCGTTTGGCATGCCATTTAAACGTGCCGGCATGATATTTAAACGTGCCGCCGACATGTCATTTAAACGTGCCTAACCGCTCGTTCCCTTCACCTCTTGAATGAACATCTTTCTTCAGTTTCTTCATACTTTATGATAGAGAAAATGAATCATTCAAAACTGTGTTACTATCATATCTATATTTAAGGTACTAGAACAACAATAATATCCTTGAAGCAGAAGATACCAGAATATACCATGATCGGAAGCACATACTGCGCCTTTGCCGTGATCCTCGCCCACTGGCTTTGTGCATGTATGGTTGGGATAGACTAGTAAGACTACTCTGTGTGTGTATGATAGCATTGTTTGCATTTACAGATAGGGGCGACGAAAACGCCGAGATAGCGAGCCCTGGCGGCAAGGATCTAGGGGTAGAGAACTGGGACGACGATGATGCCGATGATAACTTTTCTAGTCAATTTACAAATACTTTTGCAGACTTTCAAGGTTTTGATTGGTGTGTGTGCCGAATGTCACACCTGCAACGAACTTGATGTGGGTGAATGTGATGCAGGTCCTCACGCATCTGAGAGAACGAGAGTGAATCTGCGTTATCCTGGCGGCAAATACAAAACAGTCATTCTGCGTCAGTCTTTGCATGTCGATTGGAGGTATTTAGAAACTCTACATTTGGTGCGCCCATTTATAAATACTGTTTACCATTTGATCCCCGGCATATTTCCCCAGGCCGAGACGCTGCAGCCTTTTGTAATTTTAAGGGCCCTCCCTACCGCTCCACCACCCTTTAAAGACATCCTTCAAACGCCAATTAATATTATCTATAGATTCCAAGCTATCTGGATGTTTTTTTAAGTGCCACAGTTTGTTTGTATGTCTGCATAGCTCTATGTACTTAGGGCAGGTGTAGTTCATTCAGGCTGAGATTCCAGGCCTTATATATATGGGAGCTCTCAAGCCTAACCCTTATTTTTCAGCTATTTACCTGTCTCGACGTCGTTTGGCATGCCATTTAAACGTGCCGGCAACGTGCTGCTGACATGACATGTCATTTAAATGTGCCAAACCACACATCCTCTCGTTCCCGTCAGCTCTTTGATGAACAGCTTTTCTTCATTCTTTTCGTATGATGAAGGAAATGAATCAGTCAAAGTTGTATAACTATCATATTTATTTCTTTTTCCAAATTACTAAAACAACAATATCCAAAACCGGCCCACTCCACACACCTCACAACTAAAAAGAGACACTGAAATCAAAATCCATCGACACACACAAACCCAACCGACCTGTCCTTACTCCGCAATCACCGTACGTGCCACAGTGATTCGACCCAATCCATTACCGTGGCGCCAAATTGCACTATCCTGCTTCTCGAGGTCCGAGATCGAAATGTTATCGCCAACCGCTGTGCTTCCAGTTGATGCGGTAGTGGTAACACTCGTGTCCTTGTTAAACCGGAAGTCCGACGAACCATTGGTATAGTTACTCGAGATGATAGGGGGTGATGTGTTGGTGCGACGTGCAGCAACGATGCGGTCGTTGATTGAAGATGCCCAGAGTGCGGAGAGTGGAAGTGACAGGGTAACGAAGAGTGTACCAAGGGAAGACATTGGTGGGCCAAGATTCGCGGCCATTTGGATGATGGTCAGAATAAGCGGAATGACCATTACCTGGGTCGTCATGATGAAAATGACCTGGAGCGGACCAAAGCCTTCGGCTCCCAGAATTCGGCGTTGGCGAATAGCATGGTAGAGTTTGAAGCAGAAGATACCAGAGTATACCGTGATCGAAAGCACATACAGCACTTTTGCTGTGATCCATGCCCACTGGCTTTGTGTGTACTCGTGGTATGCCCACACGTACTCGATGTTTTGGACAATAACGACAGTCCAGAATGCAACAACGACGGTCGCAAATGCAACGCACCCGATTGTAATTTTTTTTTTCAACGCCCTGTTGGTGTCAAAAACAACGCGAATTTGGAAGATTAAAGCAAGCTCGATAGCGATAGTGATAAGAAGCTGGAGTGCTGAGACAATTGATGAGAGAACGTATTCGCTGGTTGCAATATCTCCAGAGTATATACCGAAAACGGCACCGAATAGATTCATTGGACCAAGAGTCCAGCGAATGAATAGACCTGCTCTCAAAGCGACGAGGAACAAACAGATCTCATTTAGGACGAAAACGGGAGTGAGGCGTCGATGGGGTTTAGTGAGAAGCGCAAGAGTGATAGCGACGGCAGCGCAAGCGCCAATGTGGACGCCAAACACAAGGCATTCAACGACTGTAGCGTGCATCCAAGCGTCGATATCGGAAGCCGGGACCTGGGCGTACGTTCCATCGCTCTGTAGGACCGGAACCGACTGGTTCACAGGCGTGATGCCCTTTGGAAACACTGACATTGTTCTGGGGGTGAGATGAAGAGGAGGGCAACTTGCTGGACGCTGAGTAGGCAAGAAAAACGGAAAAGTAAAGGTGGAGAAGGGGCGCGCGTTCGAGGACGGCGAGTTATAAGTACTTTAGGGTAGTGGGGCTTGAGAGAACAAGGAGCTCGGCGCGTTCAGAGCATATGAACCTCAAATCGCGAAGGTCCGGCGTATCATCGTCGTGTTCTGAGCCGAAACGGTGGAGAATAGCGCGCGGAAAATACAGCGGAAAGAGAAAAGAAATGAAAAAAGACACCAAAATGGCGGGCAGCGGGGGAGAGCTCACATTGTACGCGGGAGTCGTGCGGCGCGACGAACAATACTTTCGGCAGTTAGTATTGTTCCTGGCGTGTGGTTCATCTCAAACCTTGTTCCGTAAGTGCAGCCACATGGGATCCGTGCTCGGCTCTTGCCGCTGTTTGGCGCGCGATGAGCTGCTCAAGAAATCTTGTGAAAAGAGCATCAATTGACGTAGAGCAATCCCTCTATTACTGGCTTAAAGTGATGCTCAAAATAATTCCGTATACGGCTTCTGTTTCGCCGTTTGTGCTAGTCAAAGATGTATGCGTCAAGGTGTCACCTCCCCCTGAGAAGCGTTGATGTCCGGGTCCGTCCATCACACAAAGTTCAATCAACAAACTCAAATCTTGGCGGCAACTCCACTTTGTCCGCCCCAAAACTCAAGCCATGCGATCGACTGCGTTTTGCACAGGCCGTTCAGACGCCACACAAAGACTCATGGTCTGCTTTTTGTCCATTTTGAGCTGGATAGCTGCGAACGCTGTACAATTGGCCTGTGTAAGGACATATACCTGGGTACAATGCGAGAAAGCTCCGTATACATGTGCGCCCCTCAAAATGTGTCTATACAGGCGCTTCTTTTCCCCGAAATCTCGCTAGAGCTGACTTTTGCGCCCTGAATTTCTCTATTACACCTCTTGCAGCTTTGATGAGCATTTTACATACGCAAGCAGGACTCCCGAAGTAATGGTTGCGTGCATGCATGTTTCATAAATTGATACATACATATGGCAGATTGTAGTATTTAGAGCCTAGCTGTAGCGGTCTAAACACTTCTTCACGAAGAAGAGACTAAGCAATTACCAATGAGATGATAGGTAAACTTGATATATTAAACATATACAGAAATAT
>JANIWG010000145.1:0-32160 GCA_030705025.1 Myxozyma udenii
CCCCCCCCCCCCCCCCCCCCCCCCCCCCCCCCCCCCCCCCCCCCCCCCCCCCCCCCCCCCCCCCCCCCCCCCCCCCCCCCCCCCCCCCCCCCCCCCCCCCCCCCCCCCCATTTTTTCCGAGACTGGAGAGGAGTTCATGAAGGAGGTGCTAATTCAGGGATTAGGAAAGCGGAGGTTTGAGCTTGCGTGCTATCAGAATAAGGTGCAGGATTGGCGAGCAGGAGTGTATGTATAGAAAGAATGAGGGAGCTGGTGTCTGCTGTTGCTAACGAAGATGCAGGGAGACGGATCTGGACGAGGTGTTGCAGATTCCGAATGTGTTTCTGAATGTGTCAAAGGGCCAAGTTGCACCGAACGAGGACCTGAAGGCGAGTTTTGGAACGACGGATACAGACAAGATCATTCTGGAGATTCTGAAGAAGGGCGAGCTACAAGTTGGAGAGAAGGAGCGGCAGGCGCAGCTGCAGCAGGTGCATGCGACGGTGATTGAGCAGGTTGCGTCGCGGTGCATCAACCCGACGACGAAGCGGCCGTATCCGACTACGATTATTGAGAAGGCGCTTGCTGAGCTGGGCGTGAACATTGTGGCGACGAAGAACGCGAAGGCGCAGGCTTTGGACGCGATCCGACAGCTTGTGGCAAAGCAGATCATCCCGATTGCGCGGGCGCGGATGCGGGTGCGGATCACGGCGGACGCGAAGGAGGCGAAGAAGTACCGGGACGCGGTGGTCGGGCTGGTGGAGCAGATCACGGGCGAGGAGTGGGATGGGGAGTGGGAGTGTGTGGGGTTCATCGAGCCCGGGAAGTTCCGGGACATCAACGAGCTGCTGCGGAAGGAGAGCAAGGGCAAGGCGAACATTGAGGTGCTCGAGATGGCTGCGATCACGGAGGGCGAGGAGGCGTTGTAGTAGTTGATATATATATATATATATGGATATGTTTAGTTCATGGACGGAACCAGATATTGCCTGAAACGGAAATACCCAAAACGGCAGTGTTAGTGCTGTCACGTGAATTGCGTCACGTGCTGTAATGTGACTGCGTATAGCCCTACTGTAGGGCACAGCGTGGTGCGGCGGGCTGGGTGCAGCAGACGGATGCGGCGCGGCGGGCTGTGAGTGCGCTGAGCGCGCTTGGGAGCAGTCGCGGCGCTGAGTGTGGCACGAAGCCCCGGCGAGGGTTGGGTGAACTCGCCGCGTCCAGCCAAACTCACCGCCGCTTTTTTGTCCTCCTATCTGCTCTTCCCCACCACCGACGTCGCGTGTCTCGCCCCATACAGCAAAAATGGTGTGTATTTCTGGCTTTCTGTTGCGTTCTGGAGCCCGTGTGCTAACTCGCTATCCAGTCGTTCGTCGTCGCCGAAAAGGGAAACTTCCAGCACATCTTGCGGTGAGTCTTTTTGCCTGCTCGGTCCGCGTCTTTCAGCACCTCCTTCGTCACTGCATCCACTGTCGTAAACAAAACCGTGTCAGAGGGACGCGGTCGGAAAGAGCTTGTTTTATCAACTTTGCGAATGATATGCTGATGGTATAACCAGTCTCCTCAACACCAACGTTGATGGCAAGATCAAGATTATGTACGCCCTCACCTTGATCAAGGGTGTCGGTCGCCGCTACTCCAACCTTGTCTGCAAGAAGGCCGATGTCGACCTCTCCAAGCGGTATGTTCGCCTTGTCTTACTGCATCATCTTTCCTACGAGAATGTCGCGCTAACTCTTCCAGGGCTGGTGAGCTCACCGTTGAGGAGCTTGAGCGCATTGTCACCATCATCCAGAACCCCACCCAGTACAAGATCCCCGCCTGGTTCCTTAACCACCAGCGTGATTACACCGACGGCAAGGACTCCCAGGTCCTTGCTAACCAGCTTGACTCTAAGCTCCGTGACGATCTCGAGCGTCTGAAGAAGATCCGTGCTCACAGAGGTCTGCGACACTACTGGGGCCTCCGTGTCCGTGGTCAGCACACCAAGACCACCGGCCGGAAGGGAAAGACCGTCGGTGTCTCCAAGAAGAAATAAGCATCTTGTGGTTGTCCGATTTTTCATTTGTATAAAAAAGCTTTTGCGGTTAATGAAATCTGCCTCTTAATATTGTTGTAATCTTCCATTTAAAGCAAAACCCATGCCTTTTTATTTCCAATTGCATTTAACTACATACACACGACATCTCTCAACTCTATTTTGCACACGTCTTTGCGTCCGCTGTGATGTCAGGATACACATCGTACCGTCTCTGCGTTGTAACAGGGATCCCCGCGCGAATCTCCTCAATCTGTCCCGGGACCAGTTCCGCGTAGACAATTCCCTCTCCTTCTCCCGCCAGCGTCAGCACCTTTCCATTCGGATCCGACACCATCGAGTATCCATACGCATGATATCCAGCCGACATATCTCTCGCCGGCGAGCACAGAACTACATACATTTGATTATCCACCGCGCGAGCTCTGCACAGCAATTCCCAGTGCAGCGGTCCCGTAGTCGTGTTAAACGCACCCGGATAAATCATCGCAAACGCTCCTTCCTTCCGCGCGGCAATCGACGCAAGCTCGGGAAAGCGAATATCGTAGCAGATAGCAAGACCGACTTTGCCGTAGGGTGGAAGGTCAAACACAGTTACTTTGTCACCGCCCGTCAGCACTTCAGACTCTTTAAATCGGATCTTTCCGGGGATATCAATGTCAAACAGATGCACTTTGCGGTGTTTTGCAATAAGCTCGCCAGATGGTGAAAAGCTTAAACTCGTGTTAAATAGCTTGCCTGCTTCATCGCGTTCGGGAATCGATCCGCCAACAAGGTACGTTGACGTTTCCTTTGCAAGTTCAGAAAGAAATGAAGTCGTCTTTCCGGACGGTATTGACTCGGCATACTCTGGAAACGCAGCAACCGAGTAAGGAGAGTTAAAGCATTCTATAAACACGTCAGCCAGAACGTTACTTAATGGCCTCAATATCACCCACCTGGCAGCACAATTAACTGCGCGCCATTCGACGCAGCTGTCGTCACATACTCCTTCACTCGACTAAGATTCCGCGACTTGTCCGCTGTCGCCGCAAGCTGGACAAGTGCAACTTTCAGCTGTTTTTTGAGTAGTTGCGCCATTGGTGTGAGTATTTGTATTTATATCACGGAGATCGTGTGTAGATGACGAGATATGCTACGTGGAGTGCACGATTCAAGATAGTGCGGCTCAAGCGACGGAGATCTCGACTCTCTGCCAGCTGAAGACCGCCTCGAGACACACACACACACACACACACACACACACACACACACACGCTCTCTCTCTCTCTCTCTCTCTCTCTCTCTCTCTCTCTCTCTCTCTCTCTCTTCAATTGTTACAGCTTATGTACATAACTCTCAAACACCTCTCCATCTCGTCGTTTCCGAGCAACCCAGAGCACGGAATCAAAAACCCATTTTCCCATCGCATTCTCATCCGTCGCGTAAAGCGTCTTAATCCCCGTTTCAAGCTTCTCAAACACAAACCCTGACTCCTCAATCACTTTGATCAGGATGTCCAGCGGCAGTTCAATACTCAATCCCGAATCTGGATCCATATCACTTCCATTGTGTGAAACATTCACAGGGCGCATGTTTTGCTCCTCTTCAAAATGATACAGCAATGGCCCGAAATTGATCCAGTACCCAGGGCTATCGTCAGAGTCAACCAGAATAGCTGAGATGACATCGACGTAGTCAAGTAGGTTATGCGCTGTATCGATGAAAAATGATGTTGCGACAAAATTCCACTTATTGTCATATATCGCGCCTGTGTTGCTTTCATCATCCGGGTTGGGCAGAACTTGTGGATTATACACGTCTGTGAACGAGCCTGCTGTGAACGAGATATTGGGAAACGATGTAGCTTCGCCTTTCATGTGAGGACAAACATCCGGTATTTTAACTGCTCTTAGTTGATCCTCTGCTTTGTAAAGATGTGAAAATGTGTGTAGAAATGGATAGATTGTGAACTCTTTTGCCCGTGATGTACTGTAGAGAGAAGGTGTTAGATTGAACGTGAAGACATAATATGGTAGCATACTGATTAATGATAAAGTTAGATATTATCAGCATGTGATACGAAAACTCATTTGCTTGTGCAATATATCCTAAAGCTGTTAGTGTGTTATCTCTCAAGGCTGCCAGTGAACTCACCTTGGTCTGCGATGTCGTATGCCAATCGACCCAAGCCCGCGCCTGGCACGAGTACTTTCGTATCCGCCCTGCCAATTAGCACTTTGCTCATCTATAGCCATACCTGCTAACCTCTTTGCCTCCGGCACTCTTTCATTGAGCTCTCGGATAATCCTGCCATAGCACACCTCGCGCTCGGCCGCGCCCTCTTCACTCCAATCCCTATAAATCTGTTTGATCGAGCTTTTAGTCTGATCCAGTTGATGAGCTGTAGCACCTTCCCATTCCCTTCTATCCTGCGGCGCTTCAAACTCATTTGCACCAATCGCAGCAACAAGCTTCAAGAACTCGTCATTGACATCGATAGCTTTGTCGAGCTCGTTTAGATGGCGCCGGTAAAATGGAATCAAGATGTCGTGGTGCCGCGGTTTCAGCGTTGCAAGTGATTTACGACGCGTAGTAGTCAAGTTTAAGTGTGCTGCTTGTCCATATACCAGTAGTGAGTTGCTTAGCGTAGAACGATGTCAGTCAAGACAACAAAAGTGAATGCGGACCACGTACAGTGTAGAAGTCAATGCCATTTGTTCAAGCTCCTCATCTGACAGCGGGTTTCCATCGGCCTTCTCGATCGGAAACGCCGACAGCTCGTCGAGATCTTCTCTCTCTGAGTCCATTCTCCCGTATTTTCCGTTCTCAGATGAATTTGGTTTCAATATATACTTTTTCTGCTCCTGACTGCGGTCGACAAGATAAGTGGAGGGAGAACGTGGCAAGCGCTCATACAGTTAACTCAGATCCACGATCGCTGGAGGCCCAAACAAGGTTTAAAGGTCAGCGGTTTAGGGCGTACAACTCTCCACTTGAGATCTCCCACCGGCGAAAAAATTACGTCCCAACGCGCACCGAATATCTAGATCCTCAGATCATCCAGTTTGAACAGTACCCCATTCAATTCACCCCCATTACGCAATGAGTGCGGACGTGGAATCTCGTCGACCAGACAAGAGATCGAAAAAGCGGAAACGCGGAAATGCGCTGGTGGAAGCGTCCGAAAGCACGGGTGGGAAGTTCGACTCTATTTTGGAAAAGTACCAGGCGGCCGTGAGCCATGATCCGCTGTCACTAGCTGCACAGGAGACCGCGGATAAAGCCCCGGAGACTCATGAAGAAAATGAAGAGGAGGATGCCATCAAGGCTGTTGGACTTGTACCGTTGCCGCAACCTGAACAGAAGAAGGCCGACGAGGTTAAAGCTGTCACCGAGTGGATGGTCAAGCCGACGTACATCAAGCCCACAACACAGAAATCGTTTGCCTCGTTCGGGTTATCAAAGCAGCTTTTGAGCAATTTGTCTGGAATGGGAGTCGAGAAGGCGTTTGCAGTGCAAACGGCGGTTGTACCAGCGGTTTTGGAGGACGCACGATCGATTGCGCCAGATGCAGTATCTCCAATTTTGGTGAATGCAGCCACAGGTAGCGGCAAGACTCTGGCGTACGGTATTCCGATAGTGGAAGCACTTTCAAGCCGGGTTGTGCCACAGATCCGCGCAGTGGTTGTACTTCCTACGCGACCGCTTGTACAGCAAGTTCGTTCTGTAATGGATCGTTTGCTGAAAGGAACTAATATGACGGTGATGATGTTACGGAGCGAACGGCCGTTTTCAGAAGAGCAACAGCAGATGGCGCGGAGTATGCCTGACATCTTGGTGACTACACCTGGTCGACTTGTAGACCACATCCAATCGACGGAGGGATTCACGCTTGAGCATTTGCGGTATCTTGTGATTGATGAGGCGGATAGGCTGTTGAATCAGTCGTTCCAAGAGTGGGTTGATGTCGTCATGGAGGCCATAAACGAGAGGTCAATCGACTCGAGACCAGACATTACTCAAGTGTGGAGTCGAAATGTGCAAAAACTAGTGTTTTCCGCCACCTTGTCCAAAGATGTGGGAAAGTGGGCGAGTTTGCGAATTCAGCAGCCAAAGCTATTCATTGTGGGTGAAAAGCCAAAGGATTCAAGTGCGGAGGAGTTTTCGGTGCCATATTCGTTGACAGAGTACATGGTTCAGATTGAAGATCCTGCGACAAAGCCGCTGCTTATGCTGAACTTGATGTCGCAGGAGGCGATGTCAGGAAGCATTCTGGTGTTTGTGCGGTCATCGGAGAACGCGGCGCGTTTGGCGGCGTTGATGCGGTTGATTATGGAGCGCGCGCCTGATTATGGGACGATTGCTGTCGGCGTTGCTACTGGTGAGACGAGTACTTCTGCACGTCGAAAGACACTTCGCGAGTTTGCGCAGGGAAATCTGGACATGCTTATCTGCACAGATATCATTGCTCGTGGTCTTGACATTGAGACAGTGCAACACGTCGTGAACTACGATATTCCTACAAGTAGTCGGGAGTACGTGCACCGAGTAGGCCGAACTGCACGAGCCGGACGAGATGGATATGCATGGTCTCTTGTTACAAGGACTGAAGCAAAGTGGTTCAAGAGCATGTGCGAGACGATCCGGAGGACGAAGACGCAAAAGCTACATAAGCGCAAAGTGGCAGTGTGGGATGGACAGATGGAGGTGTACGAGGATGCGCTGCAGGCGCTGGCGGAGGAGGTGAAGGGGCAGAAGTAGCATTATAGTGTAAATATCATTATTTAATTGGGTCACAATAAACTGCATGGTGTTATGAGTTATGATTATACTGTATATGTACATACGCGCGCGCGCATCGAGGTGGAGTAACTTCCCAAAGAGGAAATAGCTCAAATGGGTATTGTGTCACTTAAATGTAAGCACAGCCCTACATATTGTAGGGTTAAGAGCAGTCTCAGGATACGTGCGGCTGAAAGCTCTGACGGCGCCGCAGCAGAAGCTCGGGCAAAAATGTCTGCTGGGACTTCTTTCTGTGGCTTTGGCGGGTCCTTCTTTCTCTTGCCAGGATTCCGGACTTCGTCGACCCAGGTATCTCCAGCTCCACCACAACTATCAACAAAAATGGCCGGAACGTGAGTGCTCTTTGATATCCACATGGACGGTTCGATCAAAGACTGTATTTATTATTCGGGTGCAAATGCGAAAGCGCGGATTCGACTTGGAGGAAAGAAGGAAGTTGGAGTAACGAGGCCGATATGGCTGTGGTTGGTTGGTTTTACCAGGCTCTCGGTGCGTGACTCCCGCTTTTCAGCGGCGAGTTTTGCGCAGAGGTTTTGAGATCAAGATTGTGGCGGTCTCTGTTTTGTCAGCATTACGCTGCCGTCAAACACCGATCAAACATCTTTTTCTTTAAATGTTGCAAGGCGTCGGGCGGCAAATGAGAACTCGTCTTGCCGTCAAGGACTTTGGAGACCGAAATGTTTCTCTCGTCCGCGCCTTTTCCGCTTCAATTTTGCTTTGCAAATATGTCGCGGGTCTTGTCATTATTGCCACTTCTTTGCTGAATGCAATTCTGATTAAATCCAGTACGGGTTACAACTGGCGCCGATGAGCGTGAAGCATTGTACCCAGTATTTATTCAGTCTAGACGGCCGAGCTTGTCTAGCGTTTTCTTTTTGATATTAATCTCTTTTTTTTATAGTACTGTCCCCACCGCCTCCCAGGTCCTCGTCCCTGAGACCCTCCTCAAGAAGCGGAAGTCCGTCGAGAAGACCCGCGAGGAGAAGGTTGCTGCTGCCGTCGCTAAGAAGGCTGTAAGTTTTGACTTCCTTTTTTTTCTTTGCCTTTGCCTCGCTCTTCGATGAAGATGATGATATCTTACCCTAAATTGGCTAGGCCTCTAGAGGTCAATGCTGCCGATTTGTTAACCATCTTTCGGGACTGATAAATCATCGAAAGAGGAGCCTCTTTTCTGCAAACATGTTGTTCAATAGGGTGCTAATTCGTTATACAGGCCAACAAGGAGAAGCGCAAGGTTATCTTCGAGCGTGCTGAGAAGTACGTCAAGGAGTACCGTGAGGAGGAGAAGGAGAAGATCCGTCTCGCTCGCCTTGCCAAGAAGGAGGGCAACTTCTACGTTCCCGCCCAGCCCAAGCTTGTGTTTGTTGTCCGTATCAAGGGTATCAACCACATTGCTCCCAAGCCCCGCAAGATTCTCCAGCTCCTCCGTCTGCTCCAGATCAACAACGGTGTCTTCGTCAAGCTCACCAAGGCTACTGCTGAGATGCTCCGCATTGTTGAGCCCTACGTTGCTTACGGTTACCCCAACCTCTCGTCGGTCCGCACTCTGATCTACAAGCGCGGATACGGTAAGATCAACCGCCAGCGCATTGCCCTCACCGACAACGCGCTTATTGAGGAGAACCTCGGCCAGTTTGGCATCATCTGCGTTGAGGATCTCATCCACGAGATCTACACTGTCGGCCCTGCCTTCAAGCAGGCGTCGAACTTCCTGTGGCCCTTCAAGCTCTCCAACCCGTCTGGTGGCTGGGGTGTCCGGAGAAAGTTCAAGCACTTCATCGAGGGTGGTTCCGTCGGTGACCGTGAGGAGAACATCAACGCTCTCATCAAGGCCCAGTGCTAAGCGTATGTCGGTACTGTATAATGTGTATTTAGATATGAAGGAAAAGTTGGTCTTTTGCTGTATCATTTTGTTTTCTGTGTAGAAATAGGAGTAAAGTGTAGAGTCGGATCGAGAGGTCGAGTAAAGCGCGATAGGCGTGCGGCTCGGGAGGCTGAGATCTGGCGCAGGCGTTTCGCACGAACTTATCAGCAATCCATCTGTTTCCATCTCTCGCGCAGGACGCAGAAACAGCACTCAATTGCGTCCGGAGAGACAGACACCATCGCAATGGCACAGATGCAGCAAGAAATGCCGCCGATTGAGGCGGAGGTCGATGATGACGTCGAGAGCACGGCTGACGAGACTGTGGAAGAGTCTACTGAGCCTGTGCAGGAGTCTGGGGAGGAGCCTGTGGAGGAACCCGTGGCGGACGACGCGCCAGAGCCGAAGATAGAGCCAGAGACAGAGACCAAGCCTGGGGCTGAGCCTGAGGCAGAGGCAGAAACAGAAGCAAAAGTCGAAACACCCGAGCCGGAGGAGCAGGTTGCAGAACCGGGAACCTCGACGGTCGTGGAACCCCCGCTTGAGGAAGTCGGAGGAACGGCGGTCTGGAAATCCGATAAGGCAGAGTCGCCTGCACCTGAGCCGGAAACTCAGGCGGAGACTGAAGCTGAAGTCGCGGAGGTTGAGCCTGTGGCGGAGGTTGTGGCAGAAACTGTTGCTGCAGAGCCAGAGCCAGAGGCGGAGGAAGCAGCGCCAGCGCCGGAGACAAAGCTCTTCGACGACGACGTGACTTCCGACCCAATTCCCGCGCAGCAGCAAACACCCGTGAAGACCGAGTCAAAGCTATTTGCCGACGACGACGGCGACGAAGATGACATTCTCGGACCCGCGAAGCCCGCGACGACGCCGATGACCGTGCGATCATGGACTACTCGGGAAAAGCCACGACCAGTGGACACAGATATTCCGGTTGAGATTCTTACGTCTTCCTCGTTTTCACCGGTTGCGTCGGTGACCTCGTCGTTTTCTCGAATTCCTGCAATCCCGGATCCGAAACCCATTCCGAACTTTGATTTGGATCCATTCCAGGACGTGCCGGAGCCGAAGGAGGCGGAGGAAGAGGACGCGGCTGGTGGTGCTGGTGGTGATGCGGCAGATGCTAGCGCCGGGTCGATTTTTGAATCGCCGGTCACGACCCCGATTTCACCTGGAACAGATACTTCCAGTGAGCCGCCAATTGAGTCGTACCAGGATCTGCCTCCGGAGCTGCTGTCGCTTGCGGATCGATTCAGCGAGAGTATTCATCAGATTGTGGGGTCACTGTCTACGGAGAAACTAACCGAGTTGTTTCAAGATTTCTACATGACTGTTCAGGATAAGACGACGGCGGTGTTACGACGTAACCAGCTTCGTCGTAGTGTCGAGGTGCAAATGGTGTCGTTTGAAGAACTTGCTCGAAAGAAACGTGAGAGGCGGCAGAAAGAAGCGCAGAGATTCATGTATGAAGAGCTTGTTGAGCGCAAGGTTTGCGAGGACTGCTATGATGTGATTTTTATGTATCCTGGAAGCGATGACGAAGCCAAGGACGCGACGCTTGCATCTAAAATTGCCGCGTTGAAGTTGATTGATGTCGGAATGGAACACCTCGGTGTGCCGGAACTAAAGGACGTGGATACTGGTGCATCGCTTGCACCGGTCAGAGAGGCGCTCGTTGCAATGAACGACCAGCACTCGCCAAAGGAAAAACTTGCCTGTCTTATCTCAGCGCACAAGCACATTGTTGGTACGTATCTTTGCCAAATGCCACCAAGATGTTGTGACTAATTTGACTAGCTGTACTCTCGTCTGCTGAGAAAGGGACCAAAGATGCCGCCAAGTCTGGCGCAGATTACGTTCTTCCCACGCTAATCTACTGCATCGTGGAGGCCAATCCTCCTCACATTTCATCCAACCTGTCTTTTATTCAGCGATTCCGGTCGACAAAGACAGTCAATGGTGAAACAGCATACTGCCTTACTAATTTCGAAGCCGTTGTCGCGTTCCTCGAAACAGTCGATCTCACAACCCTCAAGCTCGACCCTTCGGAACTGCCCGCGATCCCGCAACGCGCACCACCCCCAGTTGTCGCGAACCCGCTCACTTCACCTCCAGCAACCTCATCAACCACCACAACATCCTTTGCGTCAGCTGTTCCCTCAGAGGAAAAGTTCCCCACGACAACGCTTGCCTCTGCGTCCACCCGCGGTGTTTCCGATGCCCAGCCGCAACCTCTTCCTCCACGAGGCTTTTCATCTGTCCCGCCTCCTCGCAAAAGCAGCCGGCGAACCGGAAGCATTTCCAGTGTATCGTCTTCGCAAAGGTCGATTCCCCCAGAACGTACTTCGAGTCTCGCGCAACCTCAAAACTTACGCACGTCTGCATTTTCTCCATTGATATCGGCATCTCCGTCTTCCTCACGCAAGTACTACGCATCTTCGGTAGCGGGAACAGTGTCGAATGCCGCGGACTCTGGACTCAAGTCGCTTGGTTCAACGTTTGAAAACTCGTACAAGTTTCTCTTTGGAAACAAGAATGGCGCTGGGCGTCAACGGCAGCCTACAGAGGTTCAGATGAGTGGGAAGCCAAACGCGGAGGATCTTGAGCGGCGAACGCAGCAGGTTTTGCAGAATTCATCGGCGTTACTCTCGTCGTTATCCCAGGGCAAGAAACGGGATAGCACGACGTCACCGCCTCCTGAACAAAGCTCTTCAAGACAGTCATCTGTTGCTGAGCCAGCGCAGCCTGTGGAGGATATTGAAACGGTGGTCCGAAAGTCATTGAGTGAAGAGGTCGCTACGATTGGAGTCACTACATCTGCTGTACCGGTTCAGCCGGAAGAGCAGGAAAGTCGTGCGAACAGACTGTAAGTTTTCTCAAGCACTTGGTGGGTGTTTACGGGTTTACTAACGTTGTAGATTCACAAGCATGCGCAACTTTGGCCGTTCAGCATCATCTACCATGCCTCCAGTACGTTTTTTTTTCCTTCTTCTCTTACAGTTTGACTAACATGCACAGCCCGAGACGGTTAGTTCCGACAAGCGCAAGATTGCGCCGCCACCAGCAAAGTTCGAAGCGCTTGAAGATCCATCATTACTCGAGCCTGAGGATATCGAGGATCTCGTATCAGAGTACCGACGTCTTGTTGCGTATGTCCGCAGTGTCGATGGGTTTGAGTGAGTTTTGGTGAAATTAGCATATGTATCAACGCGCATCTTCTAAAGTCTATCATACATTACATACTTTTGTTATATACATACTCAACCAAACCGCAATGTAAATCCCGCACCACCCTGCGTACTTTCTTTAAACAACTGCCCATCAAGTTCTTCCTCACTCTGCGGTGTTACTCCACTGTTGTCATCGGCAGCATCAACGCCACCATGCATCGCGTGCTTTCGATTTTTCGCAGCAACAGCTCTCTCCGCCTGATTCCTCACATCTCTATCTTCACTACCTGCCGCAATAACAGCTTCGTAAGTAGGCAAGTGAGATAGTGGCGCTGGAAGTGGATCTTCGGTGAAATATGGGTGTTTGAGAGCATCTGCGGCAGAGATGCGTTTGCGCGGGTCGAGCTGGAGAAGTTGTGCGAGAAGATCGAGTCCGGTTGAGGTTAGGCGTGAGAACTGAGCACGGAATGATGCGGTCGCGGAAATAACGCGATCTCGAGGTGGGTGGATCAAGCGAGTGTGTGGAAGCGCACGATGGTCGGGCCAGTTCTGATCATTGGGGTAACCTAGAAAGTCAAGGATCTAGCATGTGAGTACTGAACGACCCAAATGACCACATCAAACTTACCAGTTTGATCTGTTGAATCTCCGACCGTCCTTCAAACAATGGTTTATTCAAAAGAAGCTCAGCAAATATACATCCAATTGACCACATATCGATTTCGGTGGAGTACTTCTTCGCCCCCAGGAGCAACTCAGGCGCACGATACCACAGAGTCACCACCAATGGCGTCATTTCTTGCGGTTCTGGGCCCTTGCCTTTCATCGGTGCAGAGTCAAAGTATGTTCTAGCGAGTCCAAAATCTGCAATTTTGAGAGTACCGGATGAAGTGAGAAGAATGTTTGAGGTTTTGAGGTCGCGGTGAATGATCCAATTGCGGTGCATGTGTGCGGTCGCAGAGAGAAGTTGACGAAGTAGGGTTTTTACTTCGGACTGCATGAATGGGTCGTGCTGGTATAGCGTCAGAGTTCGAAGATCATAGTCGACAAACTCCATGACGATGTAGATTCTGTACCCGTCAGTTTGAACCACGAAATAGTAATGCACATACTTACTGATCCAGCGCAGATCCAACCACGAGCTCTTTGATGCCAACTATATTAGGATGTTCCTTCAGAGCCTTCAGAGCCTGAATCTCACGCACACTGGTCAATGGAAACCCGTACTGCGCCTTGTCACTCTTCAGTCGTTTGAGAGCATATATCTGTCCAGTCGCGATCTCCCTCGCTCGAAACACATCACCGTATCCACCTTCCTGTACATGCGCAAGTCTCTCGTAATTCTCCACGCTCCGACACGAATGCAGCGGCTCGGCTTGAAACTGAAGCAGTCCATCTGTCCCAACCGGTAGCTTGACTTCCGCCTTCTCGGTCTTCACTTTCTTCGACGTCGGTGTAGCGTCAGAGGTGGAAGTGACAGGCGCGCCAGGTGCAGCAGCCGTACTGGCAGCGGCAGCACCATTCTTCGCAGCCTTAGCTTGTCGCCGTCGTTCCTTCTCCGCGCGCTTCCGCTCAAGTATTGCTTTCTCTTCTTCATCGTCAGCCGCCCATCGAGACCTCTTCTTCTCGGACATTTTTAACACCTGAATCACAAGGTGTTCGCGGCCTCTCTCCCTGGATCAGTTTGGATCAAGAAGCGATGGGTGAGCTGTACCCTAACCGTACAAGGATCGAATCGATACGAACAGGACTACAGTGTATGTGTACGAAGTGTGCACTTTGACTTGAGCTACACTTGTAGCAGTAGACGACGGCCGCCGTAGAACTGCGATGGAGCTCGGCAGTGGACACAGACGCTCCCACTTCCCCGACCCCGCTTTTCGCACCGACTACAAAGTGTGTAGATGTCTTCGTAAGTCGTAAGGACTAAAGTAAAGTGGAAAATCAGCCCAAAAGTCTCAAACGGCGCCTTGCCGCCTAACTCGTGAGCCTGTCTGGGAGAGCAGTTCTCTTGCGGCCAAATTGGTTCAAATTCAGGGTCAAGATTTTATGTTCAGGGGCAAGGGCACATGCTCCCGATATATATATATATGCTCGACTCGGAGAAGAGCAATATTGCAGAAGCAAAAGTCCGATTATCCGACAGAAAGCCGGCGGAAAGAGAAACGACCGACGATGTTTGCAGCACGGCGGCAATTGTCGGCGTCGATACGGCGACTCGATAGACTTGCATTCTCACGACATGGCGAGTTGTCTGTCCGGTTGTTTTCAAGCTCGGTGAGATGCCGGGAGGAACTCGTCAAGACGACGTCGAAAGCGCCGGCGAAGAAGACGCTCGGTGCGATTCTGGCGGACGTTATCATGTCGACTGGACCGATAACACTTGCCGCGTACATGCGTCAGTGTTTGACAAACCCCGAGGCGGGATACTACATCAACAAAGATCCGCTTGGCGTGCGCGGAGATTTCATTACATCGCCAGAGATCTCACAGATGTTTGGCGAGCTGGTTGGAATTTGGATTCTTACGCAATGGATGGCTTTAGGACGGCCAGCGAGTATTCGGATTGTCGAGCTAGGCCCGGGAAGAGGAACGCTCATGGCCGATGTTTTGCGTGCTGCACAGAGCTTTGCAGGGTTCAGAAACGCGGTGAAGGAAGTGTGTATGGTTGAAGCGAGTCATACGCTACGCGACATTCAGCACAAGACACTGTGCGCTAGTGCACCGTTAAGTGAGAGTGGAGAAGGCGACGAGGCGACGCATGTTAGCGTTACAAAGTTTGGACCCCGGATAGCGTGGTATCAAGATCTAAAAGACGTCCCAAAGGAAGATGATCTTGCCCCGTTTATCGTTGCGCATGAGTTCTTTGACGCACTTCCTATTCACCAATTTGAACATACGCAAAAGGGATGGCGCGAGATGTTGGTTGATTACTCGACTGGTGAGCCACAGAAGGAAACTCCGCTTTCGTTACCTGGAGTGACAATGACGACCGCGAAGCAGCTTATTACTCCCAAGTCAACGTTTCACTTGATTGTTCCCGGGTATGCCACAGCAAGCAGTCGTATCATTCCTGCTGCCTCGGAACGGTTCAAAAACTTGCCTGTTAATTCGAAAATTGAAGTCAGTCCTGAATCATGGGACGTTGCGCTAGAGATTTGCAATCGGATTCGACCGACGGAAAAACAGACTGGAGGTGCTGCATTGATTGTTGATTACGGACCAGCTGATACGATTCCCGTTGACACGCTTCGTGGAATCAAAGAGCATCATATCGTTTCACCGTTCGAGGAGCCCGGTGCCGCGGATCTGTCAGCCGACGTGGACTTCACTGCGTTGAAAGGTGTCGGCGAGAAAGATGGTGGTGTCGACGTGCATGGTCCGGTTGAGCAGGGCGACTGGCTACATACAATGGGCATTGGTGCTCGTGCGACGATGCTGGCACAGAGACAAGGCACTGAGGAGGGCCGTGATCGGATTGCGAAAGCTTATAACCGACTTGTTGAAAAATCCGGAGGCGCGATGGGAAAAGTGTATAAAGTGATGGCGTTTACGCCAAAGGGATCGCCCACGCCTGTTGGATTTGGAGGAGATGTTGAGTAGATTTCTGTACATACATATATATATGACGCATTTTGAGAGAAGTATAAAATTACATTTTACTGTTGTACATACACGCAATTTACCGTGGAATATATCCATATTCCTGCTGCCGGAGACTATCTCTATCGACTCGTTCCTCGCCCGAAAGTTCTCTGAACTTGATCTCAATCGCGGCAATCTCATTCTGAATATCTTGCTCCTTCGAGTTCTTCTTGACATCTTGAATCTGCCGCCGCCGTTTCAACGTCAAATCTCGTGCCACAGGATGGAAATAAACCTTGCCGGCCTCATCATCAAATCCAATCGTGACTGTATCCGTCGTCTTTGTCGTGATTTCGTAGTCTCGAGCATGTTCAAATCTGTAAAGCTCCTCAGAGTCTTCATCGTCACCGTCAGCTCTCCGCTCAGCATCCTCAGCCTGAGACATCATCAGCCGCTCTTTAACTTTAAACGCATTTTCCTGATCCGCCAAAAATAGAGACATAAATGTCTTGTCGTCGGTTCCCATCGGCCGGGCAATAGCGGTGTCATACCGTGCATCCGAAGTCTCATCTTTACCTTTGACACCCGGCGCACTTCCCGCCATCTTCATCAACAAGTACGTGAGATCAAACAGCTCCACATCGGGAACAACAGACCAAGACTTCTCAACCGTAAGACCCTTCTTTGTCGAATGTCTAAAATCAGTCAAATCCTGCTGCGCAAGTGTGAATGTCTCCTCAATCTCTTGAAGTTGCTTCTCAGGTGCCGCGGCAGCAGTGACTGCAGCAGAGAAAGCCTGTGGCTTTGAGCGTGTTCGCGCTTGCTTGATCGCATCCGAGGAAATGTACTCGGTACGACGAAGGAACGAAACGCCTGGAGCGGACCGCGATGCGGCGCCGCCGAGTGACGCGGGGTCTCGGAGAAGCAGCATATCAGTCGGATGCAACTGTGCCGGAGTCTTCTCAGGATACAGTCTTGACTCGTCACCTTTATCAAAAACGCCTTGGATAATGGTCATGTCGAGCGGCATTCCAAGTTCAGGACCGATGTCGACGTTGAGAGGTTGTTGCTGGACGAGGGATGAGAGGAAACTTGAGGTCGTGAGAGAGGACAACGGGATGGGAATATCGAGAAGTTTGGGAGGACATGGCGGCGGCGGAAGTCCATTTTGATAGCGGATCCGTGCAATATAGTCTTGTCTGACAGCGCGCGACATTGCAGATTGTTGTGTGTGATTGCGTTTTTGAGTGATGATGGGAGGCCTGATGGCGGTGGATTTGAGGATCTCGACTGACTGGGACATTAACAAGTGTCAGCACTAACTAGTGTAAAAACAAATGTGGGAATGGTACCAATGCTCTGTTTGGGAAAGCTCAAAACACTCCACTTCTCCCCAGATCCATATCTACATCACCAACCGCCAACACACCATGCGCAAAACAATATGACACGGTTTTAACTCAATGCTGGACGTGACGACTGATTTAGTGCTTGAGAAGCTAACTCTCGAGACTTACGAAGATCACGTATTCGAAGCGTTCTCGCTTCACGGTCCGCCTGACGACAGACATCTCGGATATATTTCCCGCAAGTCGGACTTAATTGACGTGGAGGTCACGCTGCCAGGTGCGCTTGTGACAGAACTGACAGAGCTGGCTATACCGGCTGCGGTAGTTGCTTTGACAGAGGAAAGTGAGTCTCGAGCGACGCAGAGACGGAATAAGCAGCGGAAGACACGACATGCCGTGTCGGCTGCGCCGGATGTTGAGCTGCAATTCAACGTGCATCAGTCACTTCAACTTTTGAATTCAAATACAGAACCAAGCACTACTGGTGCGGTACTGTGGCAGGTTACTCCACTTTTTGCAAAATGGGTTCTCACGCCGGGGACTGTGTTTCATTCATTCTTCGTCGGTGAGAACGCAGCAAGGAAGATTATTGAAGTTGGTGCAGGAGTCAGTGGTGTGCTTGCATGTGTATTTTCATTTCCAATGATGATGCGCTCTGGGAATGATGACGGAGGTCTGTATGTGGCTACAGATCAAAAGCACATCGTTCCGATTCTACGCAAAAATATTGCGGGAAATATGCCAATTGTGCAAAGCGCTGGGGTCAGCGCTGCTGCTCACGGTACTGGCAAACGAGGGAAGCGAGAAGATCTAGTAAGAAAGATGTCCTCGCTTACTGTGAATCTCGATGGTGGAAACACAGAGATGGATGTGTTGGAAGAAGTCGGTATGCATCATCACAAACATCGACATCGACGCGACTCGGCGTCCCCTACAAGTCCAAGTTTCGCGTCCCCTTGTCGCTCACCAACACCTGGTCTTCACGAGCCCGAGACGAACAATGTACGTGTTGAAGTACTCGAACTTGACTGGGAGCGTGCAGCAGCGGATGTACGATACCTAACCGATGTGTTATCTGAAGACAAATTCGATCTCATCATCGCATGCGACACGGTGTACAATGAGTTTCTCATGCCGTTATTCATCACTACGCTCAAACTTCTCTCGCAAACCGGAAATCCACACGTCCTTGTCGCGGTTCAAATGCGCTCACATATCGTGCATGAAGCATTTCTTAACGAAGCACTCACGCAAGGATTTAGTGTATGGAGTGTCAAGCCTGAAGCGTTGTCGGGTGAACTTAGTGTCGGGTTTGCGGTTTATCATATGCGGTTGTGAAATTGAATGTATCACGTGTGTATATATACAGCATGCTATGTGTACAAAATGCAAAAAAGTTCCTAATTTACAATAATCACTTTTGAACCTTGTATAGGCAATCCCAAGTCGAAAAAGAAAATAGCCACCACCAAATTTCAGAAAAATAAATCCCAGTAAAGAAAAATCCCAAAATGAAATGCGAAAAGAAAAAAAAAAAAAGGAGCATTTTATTCTTCGTCAGTAAGCAACGTCTGCCAATAATCCCCGCTTTTTTGAGAAGCACGTTTCTGCAAATGTGCACGTGACGGCGGGACTTTCATGATGTTATATGGCGATACACTGCTTCCGTTTGAAAGCAGCGCGCCAGCGCGAGATGCTGCTGCGGTGTTGGAAGTGGTGGACGTAGTAGCGACAGCGGCGCCAGCGGCATAAGCGGACGTTTCATCGTCAAGCAGCATTTCCCACCACTCTGCGGACGCGGGGTCGATTTTTGAAGTGCGGGCACGAGAAGGTTTGATCTTCATGATGTCGTACGGTGTGATCATCAAGCCATCAGTTTGGCTTATTCCGGTCGTTGGAGGCGTCTCAAGTGGACTAACGTCACCTAATCCGTTGGTGGATAATAGCTTTGCACTGTCGACTTCAGACCCGAATGTGAAGGTGGTCTCTGTCAACGCGCTGCCGCGCCGAATGTCGGACGCAGCCGTGATCGGTCTGCGTAAGTTATGACCTGTCGTTGAGGCATGCTGATCAGTAGGGATGTCAAAAGTAACTTTAGTCGACGCCGTAGGATGATGTGAAGTTGCAGATACCGGTTCTGACACTCGCCGTGGTCCCTTTGAAGATCGTCTAAACAACCAGCTGAATCCAGTGTCTGGCGTACTGAACGGGTCATCGTACTGCACAGAGGATTGACGCGTATCACTCTCAACATCACCTTGACGCATATTTCTCCAAGGAGTTTCACGGATTGCGAAAATAAGCATGTTAAAAAGTCCGCTGATGCCGTACATGAAGGCCGACATGTATCCCAACCACGGTTGAGGATGCTTTCGGTATGTTGTTGTGTATAAAAAGCACTGCTCGATAAACGGAAACGTCCAGTTGATGAGGTAGAATGTGGGGTAGAGAAGGAGATACATCACTTGTCGCTCCATCATCACGCGCTGTTTGTCTTGATGCGATTGTGTTGTGGCTGTGGAACGTGTTCGCGCAAAGCTGCGAGCGCGTCCCGAGGTGGTGTTGATTGGCTGGTGTGCTTGTGCAGGTCTGACAGGTGGTTGTTCAATGGTTGGAACATTGGACCGCACTTCTCCAATCTTTTCGCGGTGTAACCCGTCGTTAGCCGAGGTGTCCGTCGGAACAGTGACCGATGGGTCGGCGCTATTGCTTCCAAGACTAAGAACCGGGGCGTGTTTTGCAAACAGCGAGTCAACTTTGCGAAAGACATTTCTCACGTACACAAAGACGCTAACGTAAATAACACAAATGGATATGAAGACAATGTACCGTGGAATCCAAGCAAGTACGAGACGGTACCAGATAGGGGTGACAGGTAAGTAGCACCAGGCGGCCAACTGAACATAGCCGAGATCAGGTTGATGAGTGCCATTATCGACCTCAGCGGAAGCAGATTTGACGAAAGGTAAGGCAGCAAAGAGCACGGAGAACGCAGCCCAGAAGAAGAAAAGCCATTTGCGATAGGGATAAAGACCGCCGTACCGATTTGCAGTGCCGTAGCCGCCTACCTGAGGGTACATTATGAAAAGAGCCGTATGGACCGCAATGGCAAGTACACAGATATCCGCTGCCTCGATACACAGTGCGGCAAAAAACCCGTCGGCTTGACAAGCGCGGGGTCCAATGGAGTCTTCGCCGGTGTACCAGAGACGAATGGGGTACCACATGAGCACGAACGCGCGCCAGCAGTCGAAGAAGATGAGAAGAAAAATGAGAAGATGGCGGAAGACTTTTCCCCTGAGACGAAAGAGCCAGTAAAAGGCGAGAAAACACGAGATGATGGAGAGCCAGGAGGCGGCGAAAGAGATGGCGCGGATGCCATGTCGCGTCCGTAGGGAGTAGACGTGAACGTAGGGCTGCGCCATGGCGGCGGCGGCAGAGCCCTGGACGCGCAGAGAGAAAACAGGGCAAAGACGGCGGCGGGGATGAGGCTATGAGGCTACGCCATGTGACGATATATCGCAGCTCCTGTCTAGAAATTCTGTTTACAATGTCTGATCACGACGAACACACGAGCAAATCCGGAGTCGAGGCCGCCGCCGTTTTTGTGTCCCGTCGAGCGGCAGCGCCAGCCACAGCGCCCACCGAAATCCCCCTGACAGTTCCCCGGAACCAGGATAAGCTGTTCAGCAATGAATACACATATACTGGAGTTTCCTGGGCACATACGCACGCAACGGCTCTTTCCGCGGCGCCGCATCCAGATTTTACATCATAGACGCGACCCTCGACGTACGCGTTCGAGGCGTCTATATAAACACCCCGCCAACCCGCCAAATGAACCCCTCTTCGGCGCGTCGTAAGTCTCTTAAGCTGTGAAGCGTGCACATGTACTAACTATGATAGCGCGTTTGAGCGCTGCTGCTGCAATTAGACAACAGCACGCCCCTTCGCCGCCGGCACCAGCACCGGCACCGGCACCGCCTACTGCCGCACCGGCGACGAGTGCAGCAGAGTCTGCTCCTCGCGGCAGGAAACGAAAAGGGAAAAGCGGACGGGAATTACCGCCACGACAACCACCGTTGCAGACGTACTCATCATACCTCTCAGGTGCCGCCGACAGCGCCGCCGACGGTGCGTCTGCTAATGCTGGAATCGAGATCTCTGATGGTGAGGAGTATGCGTCGTCGTACATCGACGTGCCTGACTACGATGATTCCGACAACGTGTATGAGATAATGTCTGAAGATGACGTTGAAATTGTGTCAAAACCCAGATCACAGAGTGTAACGCCCGTCGCTGATCTGGACGATGTGGTGACACTGTCAACGATTAAAGAAGAGGACTATTTATTTCGAGAAACGTTGGACCACGGAGATCATTCAAGTTCCAACAATCAAATTTTCTCAGATAGCAGACTTGTGGCGTTTAATCTTAAGTCTAATGATACCCTCATAATCCAGGGTATTTACGAGTTTTGCGTCTTCAAAGGGACGATCTTGTTCTACGGAGCGCGGATAACTCCTTCTCCAAAGTACTACCGCGTGTGTGCTCCGTCAAGTTACGCGCTTCCCTATATCAGCGTCGCGGATTCCGATCAAACAGATTCTGAAGCGACAGCCGCATTCAAATCCGCCACGAATCGCTTGTACAATGTTGATAACTACAAATGCGTGATTGGAATCCGAGCACTTTTTTCAGAGATGGAAAACATCCAAACCAACGTCCCGCTGTTGCGTCCGTTCTTCACGGGTGTTTCAAAAGGCCTCAAATTTTTGCAGAAAGCGCCTCGCGCGACATGTCCTCCGATCCTGCAGATTCCATCGGCATGGCAAACAATGCTTCACAAATACTCTTCCAAGCCTGAACTTGCGCCCAAGATGAGTGTAGTTTGCGGTCCCAAAGGGGCCGGGAAATCAACATTTGTACGGTGTCTTGTCAACGCGTTGGTGCTCAAAAATACGCCTGTTTGGCTACTTGACGCAGACCCGGGCCAGCCTGAACTCAGTCCAGCTGGTGTTTTACGGATTTGCAGAGTCACACAACCGCTGTTTGGACCGCCATTAGCGAACGTCGGTACTCAGTTTGCAAACGATTACGCATGCCATTTCGGATACCTTACTCCACGCGATGCGCCTGAAGATTACATGAGATGCATCAAATTACTACTGAAACAGTACACCAGCACAGGTCCACTCATAATAAATTACCCGGGCTGGACAAAGGGCCAAGGTGTTGAGATTCTTCGTGAGATAATCGAGAAAATGGAAACGCCGACAGTTATATACATTGGTCCGAAATTCGCAGAACCGGGAAGCCTAGATCCAGAGCCTTCCAAGACATCAGAATTGGGAGAAATGCTGAGGAAAGTGGTGGTTGATAATACGGTGGTCACGCAGCCAACGCAGCAATCAGCGCAGACGAGCGGAGGAGTATCTCAGTTTCATTTGCTTAGCCAAGCACGAAAAGCGGTGCCGGTAACAACTACATCCGTCACAGTCCGCCAGTTACAATCATACACTGCGGCCACCACCACCGACAAATGGCCCCTCGCAACACGTCACCGGGCACTCGCGCCCAGTGAACTTCGCGCAGCGCAAACACTCACATACTTTCAAGTTAATTCTTCACACACAGACGGGAGTATACAACAGCGCATGAATTTCTTGGAAACACCGCCATTTGTGGTTCCATACAATGCTGACGGAACGCCAGGAGCAGTGGCAGCAGTTGAGATTCTGGGACTGGAAGATTGTGGCGCGCTGTTGCCGGAGCATGTATCTGCGGCTATCAATGGTACGATCGTCGCAGTCACGCTTGTTCCTGAGAGTATTTTGAAGAAAACGTCCACTCGTGGATCAGAAAGCGCAACGCACCCCCGACTTCTAGACGGCTCCCTCCCTCGACATTCCACCATCACTTGCCCTGGACTCGCTTTCATTCGGGCAATAAACACAAGCGCACGCACATTCTATATCCTTCTCCCATCCTCTGTCCGCACTTCGCTTCTCGCGAGCATAAAACAAACACCAACGCTCCGCATAGTTCTTTCTCGAGGTCGACTTCCACTCCCTGTTCAGGCGGCTTGGGATTCGCATGATCAACGAGGCGTGGCTGGATATCCGTGGAATAAAGTACCGTATCTAAGTATTGACGCCGGTACTACTGACGTCAATGCGGATGGATCGCGGTCAATGCGGATTCGTCGGAATGTAATGCGACGAAGTCAGGCAAAGAAAGAATAATTCTTTTTGTAAATAGTTGTAAAGTAATGCATCTTGGACTATGTACGGGTATCTTCGTCTGGTATCTCCTTATGGTATTCTAAACTTCCTCCACACACCCTATTCTTTCTATAATCTCATACCACATCCTACTCTCTCCTTCAAGGTACCCCAACGGTGCCTCGACATACGCGCGTAGAATGTACCCACTCCCTGGTACTTTCTGGATCGCTATATTTCGTGACCACAAACTTTCCCACGACTCCACAATAGGCAACCCTGAATCTTCGTCTGTTTCCAATTCAGATCGATGAACCATAAATGAATTTGAGGGCAAACTGAGGAACTTGGCGCCTCGGGAATGAAGAACGTCAACAGTACGTCGGATATCAAAGGTTTGGAATGCAAGATGATGAATCCCGGCTAAGGCATTGGAAACAAGGAAACACTCTGAATTATCGTCGTGTTGCGTCGTTAAGGTAGAAGTTTGTTTTGCCTGTCGAGGATGTGCTTCCGCGACAACGACTCGTGCTATATTCACACCATGCACGAGCGAGGTCGACACGTTTCGTAGATCAAGACACCCTGCGCCTCCTGCCACATCGGACTCTTTTCGAAATCCAAGTACAGTTTCATACGTCTCTGCAATCCGAGCCATTTGTCCTGGTGCGCAACCAACTATAAAGTGATCAACTGCGCTCAGCAAAATCGAACATTCTGGATCGTAGTCATCGACTGAGGATAGCGAAGGCGGCGTGTCTGATGTCGTTGGCGAGTGCAAAATCGCACTGTAACCAGGCAGATACACACCCGAGTATTCCGCATTTTCAACGAGAACATGTTTCAGCGATCGTTGGAGACACGCACTCGCGAGTTTGATCTCACCATTTAAATCTGCAATTTTGCGAGCACGCGTGACAAACTTGCCATTTTCTTTCCGCATTGGCTCTGGAATTTCAAATGCAGCGCAGTTTTCCGTGCCAAAACTGAGACTGAAAATTGAGGCCGTTCCTCGCTCGTCAATGTGACGCACTAGACGACGATAGTCCAGGTCGCGTGCGTGAATAGCGTCAAGGGTACTTGCGGTCGTGAGATTCATTGTCACTGGCGAGCGAAACTCAAGAATCAATGTGCCTGATCGCACAACTTCACAACGCATAACAGCCGTATGCTTCTTCGCAATTCTTTCAAACCCAAACAAACCAGAATGAATCGACGCAGCGTAGTCCGCGTCATGCACTGCAAACACAATCGAATGAATTCCCGTCAACGCGGCCACCCCAGGCTCAACTGGTTCGCGTGAAAGAAGCTCTTGCTTCTCTAGCATGTGCTCAATACGCGCGGCTTCAGATGAAGTCCATTCTAGCGGCAAAGGAAGGTCGAATCTGTAATTGAATGTCTGAAATAGCTCCTCAATTTGCATCCAGTCATAGGTGATTGATGGCGTCGACGCATTATCATAGCTTGTGCGACGACGCTTAAATCGATACTCATCATTGTCAATATCAGGCGCTTTCGGCGCCTCTAGTCTCGCATCAAAAGTACACAATTCGTGCACATCACCAAACCAATCCA
This sequence comes from Myxozyma udenii, assembly GCA_030705025.1. Lineage (NCBI taxonomy): Eukaryota > Fungi > Ascomycota > Lipomycetes > Lipomycetales > Lipomycetaceae > Myxozyma > Myxozyma udenii. Next base: position 24,567 of record JANIWG010000145.1, read on the forward strand.
CCGAGTCATTCACCTCTACTTCCTGCTCTTGCTCCCATATATCACTCTCGCCATCATCCCACCAGACCTCCTCAGCAGAATCATGTATACTTTCAAACGATATCCACGGAAATTGTGTAATTGCGCTGGCGGGAACAGGTGTCGGGCTTGTCAAGCTTGTGTCATGTGTTGTGTGGAGCTTGTCCATATTGTGCGTTATGTGTGTATTTTTTGTACTTGGTGAACTTGTGTATTCGAACGTGGGAGTCATTACGTGTTGATGCGTAGAAATTGTCGTGATAGCGAATAGCGTTGCTAAGTGTGTTTGCGCGTGATACGGTATGGTTTACACGTGGTATTCACAAATGGACCGTGTATTGGTCGATCCGCGTGGTACATTATTTCCAAACATCGCAGGACATCAACACAACACATTCATTCACCGCGTATGCAACCATATCGCAAAAACCAGCTCTCCGTTTTATAACATCCTTCTGTCTTCCATATTACACGCCGTGGAACTCTCTGGCTCTCGTCTGTCCCGTCCAACTGGAGCGCGTCGTTCCCGTACAATCATCAGTCCATATGCCCGCGGGCCTTGCCCGCTGGGACGGTTGGGACGGTTGGGACATCCCCGCTTCTCGACAACTTCACCCCGCTCTCAATATTCCCCCATACACAAGAACAACTGAGCCAAAAGGATGATGCATAGCCATGACGACGCCATCCGGCTTCACATGCGAGCATGGTGCCGAATACAAGGGCTCTGAGTTTGGTGATTTTAATAGTTACTTCCGAAACAAGAAAATCAAACTTCAGAATCTAGATGCGCATATTAAGCAGACCGCCGACGCGGACACCGAGTTTCCGGCTGTGTTTAGAGGTTGTGTGATTCACGTGAATGGGTATACACAACCTAGTATCGCTGATATTCATAAACTTGTTGTATTGCATGGGGGCGTGTTTAAGCAGTATTTGGATGGAAAAACTGCCGTTACGCATATCGTTGCATCTTCATTGGTACGCGCTTACAACCTGCAATTCAATCGAACGCTGTTCTTACTAACAGATCGCTAGACCCCCAAGAAGACGGTCGAATTCAAAAACTACAGAATTGTTAAACCGGCATGGATCACGGAAAGTGTGAAAGCGGGAAGGTTACTTCCATGGCATGACTTCAGGGTAATCGAGACTCCTGATGCACAGGCTACGTTGGCGCGAGGACCGACGCCGACGTCAAGAAGACTCACGGCTGTGGATCCTGGGTTTCTTGAACAATACTACGGACAGTCGCGACTGCATCATCTGAGTACATGGAAAGCAAAGCTCAAAGTACAGATTCAACAGCGGATCTCTGCACTTCCTCCGCCAAAGCCCACGACCACAACACCGCCAACTCGTGTTATAATGCATGTTGATTTTGACAGTTTTTTCGCCTCGGTCGCACTGCTCTCTCGTCCTGACCTCCGCGATAAGCCAATGTGCGTGAGTCATGGCGGAACTGCACATTCTGAGATTGCGAGTTGCAATTACGTTGCCAGGGAACATGGTGTACGGAATGGAATGTGGATGGAGCAAGCGAGAAAGTTGTGTCCACAAATAGTGGTGTGTGGGTATCAATTTGAAGAGTACGAACGCATTTCAAACGTGTTGTATGATGTGCTTGTGCAATGTGGTGCTGATGCGGTCGAAGCAGTGTCTATTGATGAGGCGTTCGTTGATATCACTTCGCGAGCATATGCTAGTAACTGCGGAGATGACGAGTTCCCCGAATCCGCGGCGCATGAAATTGCAACGCAAATTCGCACGGCCATTCTTGCGGAGACAAGTTGCTCGGTATCAATTGGAGTTGGTTCCAACATTTTACAGTCCAAGATTGCGACCCGCCGAGCCAAACCTGCTGGAATCTTCATTATCACTCCTTCTCTCCTTCCTACTTTTCTTTCTGATTTGAAACTTCAAGATTTGCCGAGTATGGGATATCGTACTTGTACAGAACTTCAAGAGCAGCTTGGAATAAGCCGTGTATGTGAAGCGCGCGATGTTGAACTGTCGAAGCTTTGCGAAGTTGTGGGGGAGAAAACAGGGAGGAGAATACATGAGTATTGCTATGGAAGAGATACGAGGCAAGTTGGTGAGTTTGTTGAGCGCAAGAGTGTGAGCGCAGAGGTGAATTGGGGAGTTCGATTCAGCACTGATGCGCAAGTTCGGTTGTTTTTGCGTGAACTTGTGCAGGAATTGCTGACGAGAGTAAGAGAAATTGGGTATGTTGGCTCGTCGCTCTCGTTGAAACTATACATTCGCGCAAAAGACGCACCAATTGAACCACCAAAGTTTCTTGGTTGTGGAGCGTGTGACGTGTGTAGTAGGTCGCATGTTTTCCCCTATTCGATCGGTGGCGGTGGTGGTATGGCTGATGGAGAGGATAAAGATGTTGCCGAAGTATATCGCGTTGCGGAGACACTACTGGGAAGATTGAGGCCTGTGGTTAGCGATATTCGCGGTGTTGCGTTGCAAATGACAAAGTTGACGAGGATGAGTTTAGTGAGTGATGTAAAGCAATCAACGCTGCATCTACCTGCTCCCGCTCCTGCGCCTGCTCCTGCGCTTGTGCCAGCGAGTAAAAAACGAAGCTTCGATGCGTCAAAGTGGCAGGAATTGGAAGCATTGGATCCAGAGGTGTTGAGTGCATTGCCGGAGGGAATTAGGAAAGAGGTTTTGGCTGCGTCTGCGTACGCGGCAAAGTCGAGGGAGAGGGAAAAAGGGCCGATGAAGAATGTGAAAACCTTACGCATGAGAAGTGCTAGTGCGAGTGTGACTCCAGTGAAAACACCGGTGGTAGCACCCAAGGTTGTTACATTTCAAGGCAAGCATGATGAACGTGAACTTCGTGGATTGCTTTCAAAGTGGATCATCAACACACTTCCACCAATTGTCATTGATGGCGAAGAATCTGGACCTCATACGGAAGACGCACGTGTGTTTGAGGAGTACTTGCGGAAACTATGCGATATTGAACTGAACATAGTGAAAGCTTACGATCTTGTTCGGTGGATGCGGATTAAAATTGACGGGATAAGTGAAGAAGGGGATGGTTTGAGGGAGTGGAGAAGTGTAGTGGAAAGGTTTGAGGATGTGGTACGGGAGCATGCGGGGAAGAATGGATATTTGCATTTGGAGTTTGGAGAGTAAAAAGGATATATGTAAAAGTTATTTTAAATTCATTAGTTTTAATTATCTTTTTGATATTACATGCATATATGCAGACCAAGTGACCACCGACCCGACATCCCCGTAAATAAAGACAACACATGCTAAATAATGCCCCAACCAAAATGAACGAAAATCAAAACACAACAACACAACAGCCAAAATGAATGAATGAATGAATGAATGAATGAGAGATCATGCGGTGATAGGCGTCCAATTCCTAACTTTCTTACTCAAATGCTCGTAGTCCGTCCGTGGAGGAAGAACCATTCTTGCCTTCCCGCTGTAAAAATCTGGGCTCAGCTTACCATGCCTCCGCATTTCCAATTCCATCGCAAGAACAAGCAAGAAATTACTGTTCATTCGCGGTTCGCGAGGACGAAGAATAGGAAGACAGTTTTGCTGCACGTCGTAGGTTTCCATCTGGATGTATGTGGCTTCTCCTTTCTCGCCTTCTGCGGCTGTGTCGGTGACGTTGGCAGAGGGCGTGGGAGAAGCTGCAGCGTCGGGGGAAGAGGCGACAGAAGACGCAGCGGCGGCGGCAAAACGCTGATTTGAAATCGGCTCTTGCATTGTGAGGGCACGAGCTGTCGACTTCGCGGTGACACCGCCGGCGGAGAGAGATGAAGCAGAAGAGGAATGGCGGAATGATTCTCGCGATTTGCGAGAGCCGGAAGGAGAGCGCTTGCGATGAGGGGAGGAAGACTTGTGGGACCGACTGCGCTTACTCTCCGCTGAAGGGGATCTGCGCTGAGTGCGTTCATCTTCACGATCGCGACGTGATCGTCGTGGCTCGTCGTAGTTGTCGATTTCCTCTTTTGTCATGTACTCTTCTTGATGGCGAGCCATGGAGGAAGCCAGCCACTTGAGAGAGCGGATGGAGGAGTTGAGCTTTGCCACCATTCCGCTGTGCTGCTGCGCGTACTGCTCATCGAGAATTTCCTGCTGGGTTTTGGTTCGGCTGACGGAGTTGGGAGAGGGTGATTCTGAGCGGGGAATAGGAGTGGGAGCGGGAGAGGCGTTGCGAGCAGATGGAGCGGGAGTAGAGAGGCTGCGTGCGCCAGGACGGGGAATAGGCATGCCGCCGGAGAAGATAGAGTCGTCGGTGGAGGAAGCGGAAGGGCCGACAGAGTCTGATCTGCGAGAAGGGCGCATGAGACGGGGAAGAGTGGAGTTGACGAAGGAGGTGCTGGAGGAGGCCGGGGAAGCTTGGGAGGCGGATGAGGAAGAGGACTGGGGCCGGAGATGAGGCGGAACAAAGGCAATAGCGGCAATGCATGCTCCATTTGCGTCGAGAGCAACGCAGAGAGGGTCGTCATTGTACGCCTCGATGGACTCTGACTGGTGCTTTCGGCGGCGAGATGCGGTGGAAACCGTATCAGTGCCTGCTGTGAGCTGGTGCTGCTTTGATGGCGAAGAAGGCGTGGCCGGTGTGGGAGGAGGAGAGATAGGACGGTTGACGGTGGAGGTGTGAGAGGAAACAGACTTGAGAGTAGACGCCTCAGACTCGGACTCGGACTCTGCAGCGGATGCGGGGAAGTCGACGATGGGGAAGTACTCTGCGTCGTTGGGGAGCGGCGTTACCGGGGAGGCGGAGGGGGAGGAGTCTGTGGAGGAGAAAGAGGACGAGAGCGCTGGCGGAGACGCGTCGGAGAAGTCTGGGTCTTCGGAAAAGGAGCCATCGTCGTTGTCGTTGTCGTTGTCGTTGTCGTTGTCGTCGTCGTCGTCGACAGGTGGCGGCGTGAGCAGCTCGGCGAGTTCCGAAGGGATCTGCCGCCGGCGCGGAGACGAGTGGCCGGACACGTGTTTCCCGTGGCGCCGGGCGTGATCTGACTGCTGCTGCTCAATGGAAGACGAGGGCTTTCGGTGCGAGTGGTGGCGGTGGTGGTGATGCTCGCTCCGACGGTGCTCTCGCCCGGGGCTTCGTGGGCGCGGAATCGCGGTGACGGCGAGCAGCGCCGCAACCGCCGGCGGTATATCTGCGGCAGTTTTCTGCGCATGCGACTGCGACGGCGACGGCGATGCGAGTCGTCGTACGACAAGCGTGTCGGAGGCCATTTTTGGTCGGAAGGTGGTGACGATGAGGAGGGCGGTGGTGGAAGACTGGGCGGAGAAGAGGAGAAGAAGCGTGGAAAGAGAGGATGCGTTCACGAGTTTAACGATTGCGCCTTCGCTGCGCACGGAACACCCGACGCGCGCCGGAACCTTATTTTCTGCCCTGCCGCACAAATACACTTTAGGCCCAGAACTCTGATAAACTCTGCCGGCGGCGGAGTTTCAGAGCGCCTCTGACGTCATCTGGTGCAAAATGCCCCATAAGAAAAAGTGCAGCACTGTCAAAACCACATTTTCTTGTTATGGGGGCGCTGCAGCCAGATCCGTTTAGGCAGGGCTATCCCTTATCCCTTATCTGCACCCTCCCGCCTGCCACCAAATGCAAAGGTCGCTCTATCCCCGCGATCTCCGAGTTTTCTACCCCTCAGTCTTCCCTGTCTTCTTCGATCTTTATCGTACGGCGCGCGACGCCAAAAGAACGCGCGCCTGATTAGCTGCCGCTGCTTCGATAGAAATCGCCGCGTTAAAATCCGCGTGCGCTTCGCTATCAATCCAAATCCCCGTCTTCTCACTGGCTCGTTTCCTGTAGAGCCGTGGAGCGTGCAAGAGCACTGAGTTTGCTGCATATGTGCTGCGTCCGCCACGTCTCATCCAGCACGCTCTCCTGAATGCCCCTTGTTCAACGTTCAGCCGTTCCACGATCAGACTCTGGATCGACGATGCCCTGCACGTATCCTTTGTGTTCTGCTCATAATTCACACAACCCCCTCATGTATGCTGACTTTCACACTCCTCCCAATTCGACCTCTTCACGTCAACTTTTATAACTGTATGCGTAATTTATACAAACCCACCCCCCAATTACTCACTGTATTCACGGACACAACCACAACCAAGATCACCACCACCACCACCACCACCGCTGCCGCGGCGTCGATAGCTCTACGATGAATGATCCAGTTGACCTGCCCGTCGCCTCCATTGCCTCTCGAGAAAAAACCGCCTCTCCCGCTCCTCCCCGTCGTTTCTCACTCGCAAAAGATTACCTAGAACTTTTCTCCCTCCTCATTTTCTTTTCAATATGGGGCACTGCTGCTCGCGTCGGTCTCCATGCTCTTGAGTCTTTCCCTCGTGCGTCTATCCTTGCAGGAGTATGGGAGCAGTACGCAGGATGCGTCATCATGGGCGCGATAACCTCTCTCAAGCCTCGCTTCACAGTTTCTGACGGCCGTACGCTCCACCTCTTCGTCGGCATCACCACAGGGTTCTGTGGGTCTCTCACTAGTTTCTCTGCGTGGATGATGTACTCCTTCACCGACATGGCAAACACCCAGCCATACATTCCCCGCGCTCGTGGCTACGCTGTTCTTGCTCTCATAAATGCCATGATAGTCACTCCCTGCATCTTCGCCGGTGGAATCAAAACAGGTATTCATCTCGGCTCTGGAATCGACTACCTTCTCAAAACCTCTCTGTCTCCTCTAACTCGAATTCCTGCTCCACCACCATCTCCACTCCTTTGGATCTCTACCTTCCTCGGCGTTGGAACTTGGATCGGTACAATCATTATGTGTGCTTTGATTCCTAAATGGCGTGGAACAATCCTCTTTGCCCTCGTTTTCGCCCCCATCGGCACTTTTCTTCGCTGGTACATTTCTCGCGAGTTCAATCTTCGCTTCAAATCTTTCCCCCTTGGCACCTTCCTCGTCAACATCATCGGCACCGCCGCCATCGGATGCTTCACCGTCGCTCAACAACGCCTCGCCATAATACACCACTTCTCCTCCCCGACTCCTTGTCAAATATTCCAAGGCTTCGTCGACGGCATTTGTGGCTGTCTAACTACCATCTCTACATTTGCATTTGAGCTTAACAATCTTCAAACATACAGTGCATGGCGCTACGCTTCTGCGTCCGCTGGCTTGGGCATGATCCTAATGTTTTCAACCGTAGGCGTATGGCACTGGCATTATGACCATCCATTAGCCGCCTTATCATGCTAACCCTCCTCCTCTGTAAACTATACTTTTGATTAACTTTTGATTAACTTTTTGTAAAGTTCAAATCTTTTTTGTGTCCTAGATAATGTATATATGTTGTTTCTCGTGTCTCAACTTGCGCGATATCGCGTCATTGTGCGGCTTGTTTGATTAATATCGACTATAAATGGGCTCTTCTGCACAACCCTCGCAAAGATGCTCAAATATATTTTATAGTAACTACTAACTGACTCCTAGTCTTGCGAAGTGACACGGAACAGACTCGTAGAAATTCGCAGCTTCACGACGGGGGGGGGGGGGGGGGGGGGGGGGGGGGGGGGGGGGGGGGGGGGGGGGGGGGGGGGGGGGGG
>JANIWG010000146.1:0-31974 GCA_030705025.1 Myxozyma udenii
AATACACGCGTCAGAGCCTAAGACTACGTGTAAGGTCTACGCTAAGGCCAACCCAGGATCAACAGAGGTAATCCGTAGAAACTGACGGAAACTACTCGAACACCGTCGTAGCAACGCTGCTCATGAACTGACGACAGTGCGGCTCGGCTGAAAGCTGGCTAGCGTCATGTGACAAGCAAACCGCCCCTCAAAGCTGGTCTGTTTCTCCACAGACAATGCAAAAATATTTAGTAGCCAGGAGGGTCGGGCACAGTCACGTGACTTTTCAAGTTTCTTGATGATTTTTAGGCCCTTTGAACCGCCGAAGATAAATTATATATATATATAAAATAAGACGGACTGCTTTCACTTCTCTCTAAACATATACTAAATGAACTTTACAAGAGTGAGGCTGGTTGCGGGTGGCGTTCTCTTCCTGTCACCAACGCTGTTTGCGGATTCGGGACCGTCGGTTGGGCGATGTGCGCGCATGAAGCCGCTTATATGTAGGTACGGGCTTGTTGGCCGTACCTGCCAGTCAGTCCTCATGCGGATTATCTTGCATATATGTAGCTTATTGACGATATTTCAAAAGAAGTCGGCAAAAACGTGTGGTTGCAAAGAAAATTTGTGTTCTCGATTCGTTGGGATATGTAAAACAATCATAGCAGAACTAACATAACTATCTTCATCCACCCTTCCCCGAACCAGCCTCGCTAACACACACTTTTGGTCTCGTGGATAGACATGTCTACATAGATCGTTATCAAAGTAAAGCTATATTGACCAGTAGTACTGCTAGATGTATCTTACCTATATGTGCTTCCGCACGTCACCTGGAGAAACCTCATTCATACAACTCCATCATAAATTCAAAGGCGATGGAGGGCACCGTCCCGGCCATGGCAACTAAATATAACTTTGTCAGGATGAATGGCTTAGAGATGACTAAGGGAGATGATGGAGCTGGTGAGCACGTGTGACAGGCATCCTGGTGGTGGAGTCGGTCGTGATACGCCGCGAGTCGCTTCAACGCTCGAGAGAACCCACTGCGTGGATGTATGACGAAAGAAAAGATAAGAAAATGCAAAATATAGGAAAGGCATAAAAACCGATCTCGTGGCTAAACTCAGCAGATATTTTGTAAGTCGTGTTCATCAAAGCGCTTTTGTCTGAACTATGTGCCGGTCGGTGATGGGTGTACCTGCAGCCAGCTCGTGTACATTCAGGTACAGATGTGACGGGATATGGTCATGGACGGGCCAGGCCATGAGATGTTCATCTGAAAAACCTGTTTCCGACGCATGAACCGGCATACGTATGCATTAACAGTTTTCGGAGTCCGCGAAGAGACCGAGCTGAACCTGGGATTACTGCGTTGGGGCAGTAAGCACATGTTTAGCGACTCACGGCCATGTGAGCAAATCGCCCACAGTGCCTGGCGGCTTCGTCGCCAACTTCCGTCCCCATCGCCCGGTTTTGTTCCAGAAGCCTTCCCGAAAAAGAAATGCCAAGACTTTTGGTGCGGCTGAGTGCATGTTTACAGATTTGGGGGTGTCGTCAAGAATCAAACCGACGCGTCTTGAACTGGACGGCCAGTCTGCCTCGTTATTATGACGCTTCCCGAATCCGATAAATCTAAACAGCAAGATGACTCCCCCGGTCCACTCCTGAATTTGGTGGGGAGTGTATAAATCCCGCGGTGGGCCCGCACCGCTTTTAGCCGGGTTCTCTTTCCTCTCTCCCCATATATACTTACCAGCGTCACAATGAAGTTCTCGAGCTATATCTTTTTGGCGGTGGCTGCGGCCTCTGCCTACGCTTCGGCTGCTGCTATCGATGTCAACGGTCATGAGGAGGAGACTCCTGATGACAACGCTCCCCCTCAGTGCGTTGGCCTCTGCGTCTTCTCAAATATCGACAAATCCGGCTGCGACCCCGTCTCCACCGACTGTCTCTGCACCAGGTACGCCTACATCTTTATCTATCCTTACCTCTGATCTTTGACTAATAAGACCCTTTTTAGCAAACCTTTCCTCAAGGCTGTCTCCATGTGCCTCCTCAAGGACTGCAGCAAAACCGACCAGCTTGTTGGCCTGAAGGTCCTCAAGGAGCAGTGCAAGTCTTCGTGGCTGTCGAAGAAGAAATTCACCGACAAGCTGAAGAAGAAGGGCGGCAAGAAGGACCACGAGGAGGATAGTGACGATGATGATGAGGACTGGGATGATGATGATGGCGAGTGGGACGACGGTGAGGACGAGGACAAAGAGGATGACAAGGACGGTCACGAGAGCAAGTGGGATAAGAAGAAAGAGCTTAAGGAGAAGCTTCTCCAGAAGCTGAAAGACAAGATTGAGAGCAAGGAGGAGTGGAAAAAGGAGCTTAAGGACAAGCTCAAGGACAAGATCGAGGAGAAGGAGGAGCTCAAGAAGGACCTTAAGGACAAGCTCAAGGACAAGATCGAGGAGAAGGAGGAGCTCAAGAAGGACCTTAAGCACAAGCTGAAGCACAAGCTCGAGGACAAGATCGAGAAGAAGGCTTCCCTGAAGGAGAAGCTTTTGGACAAACTCAAGCACAAGGAGGAGAAGAAGGCTGACCTGAAGGAGAAGATTGTTGACAAGCTGAAGGACAAGCTGGAGAAGAAGAAGGATCTTAAGGGCAAGTGGGGCAAAGGCAAGGACGAGCATGACGATGATGATGCTGAGGATGAGGACTGCTAGATTTCCCTCCTAGTCCTTGCTCTTGCTCTATAAATTTGTCTTATAGATTTCAATGAAGTAGTTTAACTACATAATTGCACTTTGTCATAAAAAACTAACTACAAGGAGTCGCAGCTCCATTCTACTGGAATCCAGTGATCCCTTTTCGTTCATCCGGATCACGATGTTTCGTACACGGCAGCGTAGCGCTTCTCGATCTGGCCCGAGTATACACAGATTTGGCAGGATGTAAACACAAAACGGGCCAGCTGTCAGTCTAAAATCAACAGACCACATGCCTCGACGCTTTGACCGTACCATTCTCACCGCCGATGTATGCACTCTGAAACATTATGTCTTTTTTAAACGTCACCATTAGCGAGTCCAAGGCAGCGCCATAAAGTCTCATATATCAAAATGAAACCAATTATATGCCTCCTCATTTGCACAACAATAATCGCCTCCACTTCAGCGTCCATGAGCTTTATCAATGGCGGTATGCACGATTCTGGAGTCCGGATCTTGCAAGATACAGATCAACCTATCCCACAACCTGCTGTATGCGCTGGAAACTGTATTTATGGTAGTGCAACCAACATAACTTGCACTCCAGCTACTCTTGACTGCTTGTGTAATAAGTAAGTTCCAAGTGTTGCAATTATGGTCCGATGCTAATCACTAACATTCGTCAGTCCAAAATACATCTTCAAGGTTCTCAGCTGTATAGTCATGACATGCAAGATGAGGGATCGGATGAGTGGATTCACCTATTTCAACATGCAATGTGAGCCAATCTGGATTTCAAGAAACAGAATTATTCAGAAGAAAAGATGGAGTCCAGAAGCTAGGTGTCTTGCCATTGAGCGTATCAAAAAGCGACTAAAAATCGGACAACCGAGAAATTGTGGACAGGTGAACGGAACAACGGAAGATACAAGGAAAAAAGAGCTGACAAGTGATTCTTGACAATCACAGGACGCATGTTCAGAGGGGTAGATCATATAATTTGATGCCAAGGTGTTTATATCGAACACTGCACATTACCAAAAAGCCCAACTATTAATGCAAGTCGACGACAAGAGAAAGGATCAAAAAGCTGCTAGACTTACCTATTCATACATAGATAGTTATATCACAGTGTTTGCCATTCTGTTTTTGAAAACAAGTAATTTATCACTCTGGCATCGGTGACCACGCTTGCTAAGAAGTTGAAGCACCATCGCAGTCCATTAAAACCTGTTTATTGTATTTGGGAACTCTCCGATTATCCAATCGAAGTCGCATGAGACGTGATTGTGATGTGCGCACCTCGATCGTTGCAAAGTTACGGGGTCGCGACGCGACGCGACTTAAAGCGTGCGCCTGCAAATGTTCACAAATAAAAGGGGATAGTGGGACGCGTCGCTGGCACATGGGTTAGGCTTCACGATGCCATCCGCGACGCGTCTCAACGGACGCGTTCGTCTTGTCTTGTCTTCCCATCTCAAAACTAAAACTCATACTCACATCCACGCATATTCTTGCTCACCGCCTATCTGCAGACTTAAAGCTTTCTGGTAAAAGTGATTTGTCTGTGTGAAATATGGCAGCACGCGCGACCGTCGTGCCAAAGTACGCGCACACTGCAGGACCTACTCGTCTCGCGTATTCCCCTGACGGCCGATTTCTGTTCACTGTTGGATCGAACAGACTGATCCGCAAATTCACGGTTGCTGCCCCGGAGGATGAACCTGTATCCATTGAGCATCATGAGAACGACATTGTTGGGATTGCTACGTCGGTGAGTTGGCTGGTGCCATAATTGCTGAAATGTATGCTGATGTTTGATTGGTAGAGAACGCACTTTGCGACGTGCTCTGAAGATGGTACGGCTAGCTTGTTCAGAATCGAAGACTGTGAGATGGAATGTCTACTTGCGCGTCAGACACTGCCATATCGGGATGTTGCATTTAGTCCTGATGGACAGTGGGTCGCGTTGGCTGGCGAGTAAGTTCTACCCCCTCTACTCTCTACGGGACGTATTAACAGTGCAGCGAGCCAACCGTGAAGCTTGTGAATGTACGCGACACATTGCGCGTCATCAATCTTCCTACACTTTCAGGCGAAACCGGAGCGAAGGCTGTGTCATTCCATCCCAATGGTGCGCTTTTAGCAGTCAGTTCATTTGACGGCACGCTTCGGATTTTCAGCGTGAGCACTGAGACCCCCGAGCTTGTTAAAACGATTGCTGGACTTTGTCCCAACTCTGGAGAACTTGAGGAGACTTGCATTCGTGTTGAATGGCATCCAGATGGTCGTGCATTTGTGGTGCAGAATCAGGTTCATGACGTGATTACAGTTGCGCGCAGATCATGGAATACGGAGCGCGCGTTTAGCTCAGGACATATGGGCAAGATTAATGACTACGCTTGGTCTCCTAATGGAGCGTATCTAGCGACTGCCGGTGCGGATGATAAGGTGTTGCTGTGGGATACGAAGACGCAAAACATTATGGCAAAGTTTACGTACCGCAGCGTTGCCGCTTTGAAATGGCACCCGAGTAAAAACACTTTGTCGTTCACTACAAACATGGGTCAGCTGTATACGCTCAACGACGTTGTTCCTGCAAAATTTGACGCACCGTTTGGAAGAGTACTTTACCCTGCGCCACTTATCAACGATCCTGACGCTGCGGTGACGACGCGAACGTTTAACCGTGGTGACGGTATTGGTGGACAAGAGAAACATGGAATTACGATCAATCACGTTATTCCTGAGGAAGATCTAGCGCAGGATATTGATAACGCTGAAGACTGGAATGAACACTATTACACTCATGGCGACGAGGAACTCGGTGACTTGCCGGGTCTAACATCGGATTTGAGCGATTCAGAAGTGGATGGATTTCCGCGGCGGCAGAAGCGTCGACGTGAAGATGATCGTGGATTTAGATCAGCTGTTGAAGCGGCTACTAAAGTGTCAAAGAAGCAGGTACTTCGCATCATTCGAGAACTTGAGCACGAGCCGTTCCAGCCCGGAAGCACACCATGGATTAACGGCCGCCGGTACATGGCGCTCAACTCGATTGGGTATATCTGGTCCGTTTCACAAGACGCACATAATACCGTGACTGTTTCATTCTTTGACAAAGGAGCCAATAGAGAGTATCATTTTACGGATCATTTCCAGTATGACAAGGCATGCCTGACCGCCACTGCGTCGCTATTTGCAAACTCAGGAGATGAGTCGGGCGTTTCGCGACTTTTGTTTCGATCGCATAGAGGACTGGGTGACAGCTGGGATCTTTCACTTCGTGGAGAGAAGATCACTGCGATTGCATTGTCCGATACAATGGCTGTTGTGTGCACTGATCGGGGTTATGTCCGTGTTTTCAACCTCCAAGGCTCACCGCTTCGTATCTATAGGCAGACACTGAACACGGTTGTTTGCTGTGCGACGTATCAAGATTTCGTGATGATTGTGCGCAATCAGTATCCCGGAGGTGCGCTTGTATACAGTATTGAGAATGTCCAGTTTGACGAGACGTTCCAAAAGAACGACGTCTTGGATGTTCCAGGTGGAGCGGGAAGCTTGAAGTCTATCTTTTTTTCCGCTGAGGGTGATCCTTGCATGTATGACAGCGACGGCGTGCTTCTGGTGCTTATGCACTGGAGACAGCCACTCCAGGCGAAGTGGGTGCCATTGCTCGATACGAAGAATATACCTGGAAGAAAACTGAATAAGGAAGAAACGTTTTGGCCATTGGGGTTGGAAGGAACAAAGTTTCAGTGTATCATCCTGAAGGGAGGTGAAAAGTACCCATACATTCCGCTGCCGATTTCATCAGAGGTGGAGATTCAGATGCCCATTTTTCCAGGTAACAGTGTCAAGAAGGATGAGGAGGATGAGGAACGGATGGAAGATGAGGATGAGGGAAGCAAGACGAAGAAGGAAGAAAAGAATGCAGAGGACGAGATTAAGCGGTTGGAGGAGCAGTATATACGGGAGTCGACAATGCTGCAGCTTTTCAAGGACGGAGTTCTTGCAGAGTGCGGAGGAGCGCTTGAGAACGCGTCTACGAAATCACGAGATGAGGTTTCACGGCGGGAGTTGGGTATGGATAAGACGCTTTTGCTGTTGCTTCAGATGACATGTCGCAGTGGGAAGGACTCTAAGGCGTTCGGTATCGTGGACATGTTGTCGAAGGATCAGGCGCTGATGGCGGCAAGTAAGATTGCGCAGAGATACGAGATGAATGGATTGGCGCAGAAGATTAATGGGGTGATTGAGCGACGACAAGAGGCGGATGATGCGTGGTAGGACGGTACTGTACTGTAGTGAAGAAGTGAATCTACTGTATGATGATTATGATGAAAATGCAGTAACTACTAAGACATGGTGTAATTCGTTCTCGCCTCTCCAACAGTTTACTCGGCCTTCATCTCCCGCAAGTGCACGGGAACGCCCTCTGCGCCGGGGATAACCTTTGTCAGGTTCTGCGAGAGTGAAGTGTTAGCATTCCACCAGCAATACACGACAAGCGAAAGAGAAAAAAAAAAACCGGAAAGCATAAAAAATAAAGAAGCAAAACTTACGAGGAACTGTGAGACGCATTTGTTGAGGGGCTGCTCTTCATTCCGGCAGTCGGGGAGAGCATGTTGGTTGAACTCAAGGCAGTTCCAGTGGGCCTTGAACTGCTCTGCGCAGTGCTTGTTGATATCCTCGAGTCTGTGTATGCACAACGTCAGTATTCAGTAATTCCTCAATTTTTTTTGCTTCATATGAACGAGCACATACACTGAAATGGCACACCGGGTCACGCGTCGTCCCTCCTTCAAGCAGTCCTTAGGCTGTCCGCTGGCGTCCTTGCAGAGCATGAAATCGTCGTTGTATGCCGCGCACCGAGCGCCAATGAAAAAACCTGTTCACAGTTAGTTTTTTGACCCAAAAGGAACGCATTCATCTCAAATTTCGTACTGGCAGAAAGCAGCGGAGCCGACGTAGCGCCGACCTCGGGGACGGAGGGAATGCCCTCAGGCATGGGGGCAGGCTCGGTGACGTAGAACGCCGGGGAATGAGCTTCTCTTGGCATTTTTATATCTGTGTATTGTCTATTTATGAATCTCCAAGAAAGGGAAAAACTAAAAGAATGTCGAAACCGGCCAAAGAGGGAAAGTCTGTCGATTCTTCAGTACGGTCGTGATCCTCCTCTCGGATCTATCGCGTAACTCGAAAATACGCCCCGCGGATTGGCGCGCTGCTCGGGCCCCGGGTAACCGTTTGCACGTGACCCGATGCACGTGATCTGCTTTGTTGATGGAGAATCTTGTTCGCGTCCCTCGAACAGCTCGACAGGAGCGCGTTCGCGACGTGTTTGATTCCTGATTCGACTCGTCCGGGAGAAAAAAGTAAACAATGTCGTTCTCGTTTGGAACACCAACACAGCAGTCGCAGCAGCCGCTGCAGTTTGGCGCGAGTACGTTCTCGCAGCCTCAAGGATTCGGCCAGCAGCAGCAGCAGCAGCAGCAACAACAACCGCAACAACAGCAGCAGCCGTCGTTGTTCAATCCACAAGCAAGCACGAATGCGAACGCAAATACCTTTACGCTGCCGGGACAGCAACAGCAGCAACAACAGCAGCAGTCTGGAATGCAGCAGTCGCTGTTTAACCCACAAGCAAGCACAAATGCGAACGCGAATAGCTTTGCGCTGACAGCTAATCCGGCAGCTGTGCCTGCCTTTGGCCAGTCAGTGCAGAATAACTCGATGTATCAGAAAGCTGTTGATCCAGCCTTTGGCGTGATGTGTATGTTCAAAAGATGACTGTTGCGTACAGTAAGGTGGCTAACGTTGAAGCAGCTTCTGCACCGTCTATTCCAGATCAGCTTGCGCGGATAAAGAATTCGTGGGATCCTACATCGCCAGAGTGTGTGTTTCAATATTACTTTTACAACAAAGTTCCTCCAGAACAGGCTGCGCTTTACGGTAAGCCACCGCATCACGATCAAGCGCGGTGGGATGCAGCGATTGCAGCACGGCCAGACGCGAGCAGTGTTCCTGTTCTTGCGGTGGGATTCACCGATTTGCAGAAGCGTGTGCAGATTCAGGAGCAGCAGGTCGCGGCGTATCGCACACGGATGCACGAGATCAACGCGAAGCTTACAGAGTTGATCACACGACACGATTTGTATACCACTGTGAACGCAGCAAAGATTAAGGCGCGTCACGCTGCGCTGATGCATCGGACGATGGGTCTCGCGGCGAAGATCCAAGTACTGAAGAGCAGAGGGTACTCACTGCGCCCGGATGAGGAGGCGCTGAAAAGGAAGTTGGAGGAGCTGATTAAGGCAGCGCAAGACCCGGCAGTGTTTGGACGGATGAATGAGCTGTGGGCACGAATGCTGATGGTCAGGGAACGGACGAGGATGATGGCAGAGCAGATGCGGTTAGCGGGCGAGCAATGGGAGGCGACTATAGACTGGGACCGCGACGAGGACCAGCTAGAGAAGATTGCTAGGGTGAGTTTCTCTCTTGAGGGGGAGAGAAGAGTATGCTAACCACGCGAAGATTCTCAAGGGACAACAGACCGGCCTGGTATATCTTGCGGACGTGCTACGACAGGACACGGAGGAAGTCGACCAGATCATGCAGAGCCTGGACCGGCGGCTGCAGGAGCAGCGCAAGCGGTGAGAACGGCAGGGTGCGTGAATGTACAATAGATGCAACTACAGGATATGTACAAAGAAGGAAATTAAAAAAATAGAAAAAAAAAAAGATATCAATCTCTTGGTAAGGAACACGATATCCTCGGCACGAGGCCTCGATGCGCTCCAGCTAGAAATTAGTTTCCTCTTGGGCGAAGTGTAGAGAGTGCGGTCCGACTGGACGCAGCCCGAGAACGAAGCCCCGGATCTGCCAGCCCGCATCTACAATAATCTGCGCCCGTCAATGAGTTGAGGAAAGAAACAGAACTGGGAAGAGAGCGGCGCGCGCAGAGATTTCGCAGATGTAGTAAACAGAGGAAACCGGCCCCTTGTGCTGACATTCCTTTCCCAGCCAATGGCGGCGCAGGCATTCGTTTCTGCGCTCAGCCGAGCCGCGCCTGCCTTTTCGAGCTCTCCACTCAAAACCTCACCGCCGTCCCCTCGACATCGCGATAAACCCCCCTCCGGATCCCCTCTTCCCCTCCCCTCCCCCTCGCCACTCCCTCCTTCTTCGCACGTCCGGTCGTCACAATGCTCTCGCGGCAACTCCGTCTCGTCCGCGCCGCCGCGCGCGCCGCCCCAACCGCTCCTCTCGCCCGCCGCGCCTTCTCCGCGTCTGCCGCCGCCAAAGCTGAGGTCGAGGTCACTGTTGATGGCAAGAAGGTCATGATCGAGGCCGGCTCGGTGAGTCTTTTGATGTCCTGATTGTTTGTTTCTATGGTGCTTCGAAACTGACCAGTGTCTCCCCGTCTTTCAGGCCCTCATCCAAGCCTGTGAAAAGGCTGGCGTCCTTGTGCCCCGCTACTGCTACCACGAAAAGCTCGCCATTGCCGGTAACTGCCGTATGTGTCTCGTCGATGTCGAGCGCGCGCCTAAAGCCGTTGCCTCCTGCGCTTTCCCCGTTGCCCCTGGCATGGTCGTCCACACCAACACCGAGCGCGTGCTCAAGGCCCGCGAGGGCGTCATGGAGATGCTGCTCGCGAACCACCCGCTTGACTGCCCTGTTTGCGACCAGGGTGGTGAGTGCGATCTTCAGGATCAGGCCATGCGCTACGGCTCCGACCGGGGTCGTTTCCGTGAGATCGCGGGCAAGCGTGCCACTGAAGACAAGGACATTGGTCCTCTCATCAAGACCGAGATGACTCGATGCATTCACTGCACTCGCTGCGTGCGTTTT
Organism: Myxozyma udenii; assembly: GCA_030705025.1. Lineage (NCBI taxonomy): Eukaryota > Fungi > Ascomycota > Lipomycetes > Lipomycetales > Lipomycetaceae > Myxozyma > Myxozyma udenii. The sequence goes on from JANIWG010000146.1 coordinate 10,539, forward strand.
TCCAACGACGTCGCCGGCGCCCCCGAACTTGGCACCTCTGGCCGTGGTAACGATATGCAGATCGGCACTTACCTCCAGAAGAACCTCAAGTCCGAGATGTCTGGAAACGTCATCGATCTTTGCCCCGTCGGTGCCCTCACAAGCAAGCCTTACGCCTTCCGCGCCCGCCCATGGGAACTCAAGAAGACCGAGTCAATCGATGTTCTCGATGGTCTGGGATCTAACATCCGCGTCGATTCGCGGGGTGTTGAGGTTCTCCGTGTCATGCCTCGCCTGAACGACGATGTTAACGAGGAGTGGATTTCTGACAAGACCCGTTTCGCTGTCGATGGTCTCAAGACTCAGCGGTTGACCGTTCCATTGCTCAAGAACGGCGAGAAGTTCGAGCCCGTCACTTGGGACGAGGCTTTGTCGACTATCGTCCAGGCTTACGAGAAGATCGCGCCCAAGGGTAACGAGTTCAAAGCTATTGCTGGTCAGCTCGTTGATGTTGAGTCCCTTGTCGCCATGAAGGATCTTGCCAACCGTCTCGGATCTGAGAACCTTGCGCTTGATCAGACCAAGGGTGGCTCCCCTCTTTCCCACGGTGTTGATGTTCGCTCAAACTACCTGTTCAATTCCACCATCCACGGCATCGAGGACGCCGACGCGATCCTCCTCGTCGGCACCAACCCGCGTCACGAGGCTGCCGTTCTGAACGCCCGTATCCGCAAGCAATGGCTCCGGTCCGACCTCACCATCGGTCTCGTCGGCCAGTCGTTCGACTCCACCTTTGAGTTTGAGCACCTTGGTGACGATGTTGCTGCTCTCAAGGCTGCACTTAATGGCGAGTTTGGCAAGACTCTTCTTGGTGCCAAGAAGCCCATCATTGTTGTCGGCAGCGGTGTTGCTGAGAACGCTGACTCGGCTGCGTACTTTGAGGTTCTCGGCCAGTTTGTGTCGAAGAATGCTGATAAGCTTGTCACTCCCGAGTGGAACGCGTACAGTGTGCTCCAGCGCGCTGCCTCGCGTGCCGGTGCTTACGATGTTGGTTTTGTCACCAACGACCCCGCTGTCAGCTCTGTTACCCCCAAGTTCGTGTGGCTTCTCGGCGCCGACGAGATCACTGCCGCTGATGTTCCCAAGGATGCGTTTGTCGTGTACCAGGGTCATCATGGTGATGTTGGTGCTCAGTATGCCGACATTGTTCTTCCCAGCTCTGCATACACTGAAAAGGTGGGCACTTACGTCAACACTGAAGGCCGTGTTCAGGTCACCCGTGCGTCGGTCGGTCCCCCAGGAGTTGCTCGTGATGACTGGAAGATCATCCGTGCTGCGAGCGAGTACCTCGGTGTTCAGCTTCCTTACAACGATGTTTACGACATACGGGCACGCATGCACGACATTGCGCCTCATCTTGTGATGCACGAGGTTGTCGAGCCCACGAGCGAGTCGATTGCGGCGTCGGGTGTCAAGACTCAGCTTGTTGACGCGAACAAGGCTGCTGCTGCTGCCAGCTCGTCTGCCAAGCTCGAGAGCGTGATTGAGAACTTTTACTTTACTGACGCGATCTCGCGGAGTTCCAAGACAATGGCGCGTGCCTCTGCTTCGTTCAACAAGCCTGCTGAGGAGCCGCTTGCTGCGTACGCTTAAAGGGTCGGTTACGGGAGACGAGAAGAGGATATTATTTAATTTGGGTGAAATTAAAAAACGTCAGGCGAGTTTACATACAGCATTTTCAAAACGACGCATTATATATCCAATGTTTGAGTCGCATCGTGTATAGCACAAGCACCAAGCGGGAGCGCGTTTAGTAGCATTATTTTTTTTTTTAACTTTGTCTTTTGGTTCTGTTGTTTTTTTTTCTCTCTCTTTTTTTTGTGTTTGCAATATTGCGTTGTCGTTCGGTATGTCTTAATGATTAGTTCTCATTAAATTTGCGTAGATTAAGCGAGGTTTCATGGGATGCGTCTGTGTGATTTAAACGTGGGCACTAGCGTCCAAAGTCGTATTTGACTCTACTCTATGAGTCCAGTGTCTGTCCATCTCTGGAACTTCTCTGCTCGAATCCGCACAATTGCACAATTGCCACCCATTACTGATCAAAGACGCGTGTGTCAAGGTAAATTATTGATACAGCATGCGACGCCCAAAGAAGGAATCTGGCTGGCGCGGTATATTCTGTAAACCTCCCAATATCGACAAACTTGTCGACTTCCTTCCCTTTCGGGAAGTCTCTTCCCGCAGCCATGAAGGCGCGACGGCGCAGCGTTAGTCGCGTGCAGAGCGGGTCCTGCGATTGAGGAGGCAATTATGGACTGATTTCTGCATTTCCTGCACACTTGCAATTGCCTCAAGGCGCGTGGATGGCGAATGTGGAGACGCGAACTGGGTCAAGGATTAGTGCAGGATCTGGGGAAACTGCCAGATCAGGATAAAGTGCCCCACGTCACTCACGGTTTGTCAGTTGTGCATACATATATATGACCGCGTACTGTAGCCACAAGGATTCACTTTTCGTTCTCCTCTGATTCGATCTCCAATGGAGTCCGCCAGCATCGCCGTTCTTCTCGTCTTCGTCGCCTCGTCGCTGCTTTGGGCCGCGTACACCCTGCGCTCCACGCGGCAGTCCGGCGCGCCGTCTTCAGCAGTATCCGTGCCGGAGAAGAGCTCCAAGTCGTACTATAGCGGCGGAACAGACGAGCTTCCTCCTGCGCCTACTCCGCTCACCACTCTTACTCCAGAGCGTCTCAAAAGTTACGATGATAGACCATGGCGCCCGTTCAGATGGCCGTATCACCAGACCATGTCGATCTTTAGGCTGGATATCAACCACTGGCTTGACATGGATAAGTGGTACAAGTACGTTTTACTCTGTGATCTAGCTAGAGCCAAGTGCTGACGATACCAGACGATACATCACCGAACGCATGGACATCATCCGTCGCACCGGTACCGAGTTTTGCGACACACTTGAAGACGGGCAAGATTGCGCCGAGGAGCTCCTCGACACCGTGGTGGACCACCTGAGCCAGCGGTATCCCAAACTTTTTGAGCGCACTGTAATCGGCATTAACAACCTCGTCACTGGAGAGCACATGGATCTTCGTCGCCCGCTAAAAGAACCCGCGTTACACTACGTCGCTAGACTTGCAAAGGAGGACTTTTACCTCGTCAAGAAGCGGGACGATGGACGGCATTACCTCGTCGCTGCAGTTGTACCAGCGCCAGGTGGATTCTTTGGTGTTCAGGATAAACTTGGAAAACATATCGATCAGATTCATACTGAAGTGCCGTATTACGAGGAAAAACTCAAGACGTCGATGGAACGGTGGTTTGGACGCATGAAAGTTGGCGATCCTGTCGAACGTGCGTCATGGTTTATTTGCTGGGATCACGAGCTTTTGTGTAATAGCATTTACAATCTTGGACCTGGTGAGACAGTGGACAAGAATGTTGACTTCAGCAAGTATAACGTGCGAGTATGCCGTCAGACGTTACGACGGTTACCCAAGACAAACGCAATTATCTTTTCAAACCACCCAATATTTTACTCGATCGAGGAAATGAAAGACGAGCCGTTTGTTCCACTCATGCTCAAAAAAGTGGTTCTTGAAGGTCCTGAAAAGATACTGAAGTACAAGTACTTTGAAAAGTTCGACAAGCATCTCATTCCTTATCTTGATAGCCTTATCGAACGACAGTATGAGCTTGGAATCGTGAGCCGTGATGAAACGCTTCGGACGAGACATGCGTATCCATTCGCAGATTGGTATGATGTGTCGAAGAAACATACGGGTGAAGGATACACAAATCCGTTTTGGGAAAAATATGGCTTGACGCCACCGGCACCGGAAGACATTTAGATATACATGATTTACATTAATGACGATTATATGATACAATATATACATAGCATATTCACGAGAACTGCGAAATTTTTTGTCGTCGATACTTTGACATCACAGTCGGGCTGTGAAGCGCATCCATCGCCGCTCGGATCCCAGCATCCTTGATACTGGTTCCCCATCCTCGTCCTATCTCCTCCCCATCAATAACGCACGCCACAACAAATCCAGACGCAACATTTCCTCCGACAGTAACATATTCCAACTTGGCCTTCGAGTGTCCAATCACCGTATATAGCTTATTCTTTGACAGCGAATTCAACGGAATCGCTCGCTGTCGCGTCTGCACAATAGTCCGCAAAGACGGCTGCGCGAGCGCAAGAAGCCATTGTTCCACTCTTTCTGCACCGTTCCCTTCTGCATTATCAACCAGCACACCAGCTATATACGCTTCAAACGAATCCGCCAAGATCTTTGTATCAATCACCGCTCCGTCTTTGACAGCCGTTTGTGCAATCGTGCTCTTGGAATACTTGATTTTCTCGCCAAATCCGTACTCGCGAGCCCACTCCGCCATTGTAGAATTCGACACAAGATGTGCTCTGACTGTAGACAACTCGCCTTCAGCAGCATCGCTCGGCATCGCTGTATATGCCGCTTTACTCATCACGGCGTATGCGAATGCATCACCAATAAACTCGAGTCGTTCGTATGATTTCGTGTCGTTTATTGCCGGATTCACTAGTGACCTGTGCGTGAACACGCGCTGTAATATCGTCTTGTCTTCGATCTTTGGAAGTGCGGGTGGCCATGCTTTCGAGGTTACAGGCTGCGTGGCCATGCGTCCACCGACAGTCGCTAACGGCGCTACTGACGGTATCCTCCGTTCCTATCAGATTCAGCAACCAGTTCAGCCAAGACACCAACGTAACTCGCGTACATACCCATTCTGCATTCACCTTCTGGTCCGTCTTTGAGTCGTCAACATAACTCTCGTAACTAGCATCAACCCATTTCAGCTCTCCGTCACTTTTCATTCTTCGCAGCGTCAGCGCAAGATCAACTAACGCGTCGTCCGCAGTCCTCGGTCCAGGTGGTCCTTCAACATCCAAGTTCTCAGGCGTCACTTCCAGCAACCTTTCAAACGCTTTCAGGAACTTTCCTGCTTTCTTGCTGATCTTGTGCACGCGTTTCCGGGCCTCGTCACGCGTCATCAGCGGCGTCGTCGTGCGCTGCTTGATCTCCACCTCTTTTCCACCGCCCTCTTCCTCTGTCTTCCTCCGCTTCCTCGGCGACTCAATCTTCTGCATCGCGTCCTCTCTTTTAGACCTCTCGAACCTGGGAATCTTGGGGACAACCTCGTCGTCCCAGACGCGGTGTGATCGTGCTTCAGCTCAAGTTTCAATTTTGCGCGCCGCACGTGATTCTTCAATTGTAGGATGCAGTTCACCGCCAAAGTCGAGGCAAGCATCTCCACTTTCCATCTTCCCCCATCTACACACACCAAAGATCAAGATCAAGAATGAAGTTCGCGAGCATCGCGCTTCTTTTCCTGGCTGTGCTAATTCAGCACTGCACAGCATTCAGTCTACGCGGCAGTGTTCTCCCGCCACCGCCTCTCGACGGCTCCGATACAGAATACGCCTCTGATGACCTCGAGTTGATCCTCCGTCGCGGCGGCGAGCGCCACGTCGCTCGTCTTCGTTCCGACGGAACCTCGTTCACTTTTGTCAACGTCACTGAGGGCTCATATCAACTTTCAGTATCCTCCGTCGCTCACATGTTCCCAGTCCTCAGAGTAGACGTCTCACCCTCCGGCGTCGAGGTATACTTCACTCATCGCGGTAACTCATGGGACGTCCTCGGTCCTCGTCAAGCTTATCCAATCGAACTTAAACCAATTGGACCAGCCGTTTACTATCAGATTAGAGATGGTTTCAATGTTCTCAAGTTGCTCCGAAATCCAATGGTTCTCATCTCCCTCGCAACACTCGCAATGGTCGTCATTGTCCCACGTATGATGGACTCAATGGGTACGTACCTTTCCTTTTTTTCTTTCTTCTTTTCTTGAGAACTTTTATTGACAAAATTTTAGATCCTGAGCAACTGAAAGAATTACAGCAGCATCAATCACAAATGCCAAAACCTCTCACATCTGGTCTTAACTTTGACGTCGCAAGTTACATGGCGGGAAAGACTTCTTCTACAGCCGAGGCGTCCGGAAGCGCGACCACTGGTGCGTCAAAGCCTCGTCGAAGAAATTAAGCGGGTGGTCTCTGTATTAGATATATTGTAAAAAAAAATGAACACTTTGGGCAGGAAATTATAAGACGCAATACATTATGCAAATAAAACAAACCACATTGCTCCGACAAATGAAATGTACATCCAACATCATCAAGTACTAAACGCATCATCCAACTTCAACCGTGGCGCCACGTTCATCGATAGCAGCTCTTGGAACAACAATTTCGCAGCATACGGAATCGTGAGTTTATACACGTTCTTGGCTGATTTGCAAGTATTACACCAGCCGTTGTATCCCATCAATCCGCAATTTCCACAAATATCGACCTCGAACGCATCAGATGAAATCATCAAACGCTCAAGCAACAACTGTGATGCACCATACGCAATCAAACAATCTCGCTCCATCTCTCCAAGTCGAAGACCACCATCGCGTGATCGACCTTCTGTAGGTTGACGCGTCAACACAGCACGAGGACCACGTGCTCGAGCGTGCATCTTGTCCAACACCATATGTTTCAGCTTTTGGTAGTAAATCGGTCCAAAGAAGATATAAGCCTGAAGACACTCGCCAGTAACTCCCGACGTAAGCATATCTTTCCCACTGTAGCTGAATCCCTTATTCACCAGAATCTTCGCCATGTCTTCAAGTTTGCTACCACCGAACGCAGTACCATACTGAAGTGATCCGTCAAGAACTCCAGCTTTGCCTGAAATCAACTCAATCATCTTACCGACCGTCATACGGGATGGGAAACCATGAGGATTCATGATGATATCAGGCGCCACGCCAGAGTCAGAAAACGGCATATCTTCCTGATTGACAATGATACCACAAACTCCCTTTTGCCCGTGTCGCGACGAAAACTTGTCACCAAGTTCAGGTCGTCGAGTTTGGCGAAGAAGAACTTTGATGAGCGGTTGCTCAGACTCAGAAGAAGTAAGCATTACTTTGTCAATGTAACTCGGCTCAGGCGCTTTATACACAACCGGCTGATCCTTGTACTCGTCTGTCGCTGGTGGCGGCGCGCCGTTCGCACCGCTTCCGAGCATGTTGTTGCTCGCGTTAGTCGGCACTTGCTTGTTCACATACACCTGTCCGTTCGAGACTTTCTCACCGACCATTGGCAAGCCATCGTTATCAAGAACCGCATGTTTCAAAATAGGTTCGCCGTCAGGGCCACGACGAACGCCATCAAGACGATCATGAGTCTGGTTCGGGTAAAGTTTGAGAGTCGATGTGTTTTTCTTCAACACCTGACAGCGTCCAAATCCACGATCGATTGAAGCTTTGTTCAAAACCAACGCGTCCTCAATATCATAGCCAGAGTAACTCATGACCGCAACAGATGCGTTTTGACCAGCAGGAAGCTTGTCGTACTGAATTAGTTCAATAGTACGAGTCTTCACCATCGGTTGTTGAGGATATACCATGAGGTACAACAACGTATCAATACGCTGAAGCTGGTTATACGCAATCGCGCCAATAGCTTGTTTACCCATAGCACATTGATACGTGTTTCGAGGCGACTGGTTATGATGCGGGTACGGAATCAAACCCGCGACAGCTCCAAGGACAGTGAACGGTTCGATTTCGAGATGCGTTGTCTTCATGTTGATTTGGTTCTCGTAGATTGCAATGTTGCAGTCATTTTCCTCGTTCACGTCAAGATATTCAACAATTCCTTTCTTGAGAAAATCATCAAACGTCGCGTTGCCGTATTTGAGCTCGCGAATATGCTTTTCCTTGACCAGCGACTTCCCATTCTTAACAATGATCAGCGGACGACAGATTCTGCCTCCATCAGTAGCAATATGCACGGCTTTATGATGCAAGTTCATGTTGAATCCAATGAACGCTGAGATCTTTCCACGTCGTCGCAGTTCTCTGAACCGCGTCAACAATTTCATGGGCGTTCTCGTAATGCCCAACACCGTACCGTTCAAAAACACGGTGTACGCTCCCGGCGCATGGAATTCGCGACCAGTGATAGTAGCGATATCCTCGATTCCGAGAACAAGCGCGAGTTTCCGAATCGGCTCTTCTTCGTCATCAGTAGTGACATGAGTCATCAACGCCAAGTTTTTAACAAGTCCGCACGCTTCACCTTCTGGTGTATCTGATGGACACAACATTCCAAATTGTGATGGCTGCAACGAACGCGGTCCACTGACTTTACGTGTCTTTTCAAATTGACTGGAAATGCGCGTCATCATACCCAACGCAGAAATGTAACTCAACCGACTAAGCACGTGAGTCACGCCCGCACGCTCCATTTTGAATCGCTTGAGCGACCAATTTCCAGTTGAAATGGCGCGGTTCATACCTGTTGTGATGTTGAGCGAGTGGATCGCAATGTTCATCAGCGCGTCAAACTCGTTTGTGCGGTTTGGCTTTTTCAAGTTTTTGTCAATCCCGGCTTTGAAATCAGCATTGAAACGCTTGAACAAATCCTCAAACAATAGTGAAAGTAGTTGACCTGCCAGCTCCAAACGCTTGTTACCAACATAATCGCGATCATCCACAAGTAACGGGTTAATCATCGCCATCAATACCCGACGAGTCATAATTGCCATATAAATTGCCTTTTCTCTGAAATCCAAATTGTTGACAGTAATATGGGCAATTACTGTGGTGGCAAGAGCCTCCAAGCCTTCTTGGAGCATGGACAATCGTGGCGCCATGGGTCGTCGGCTTGTTTTGACTCGTGCGCCAATATACTCCAATGCTTGTTGCTGCGTATACACACCTAGTTTTGCGCACTCTTCAATGTTGATAGCAAATGCATCTTGATAACGCACGTCTGAACCGGCAACAATCTGTAGAATCTCATAGTCAGACTGAATACCGCAGGCTTTGAGCGCGAGAACGATAGGGACGTCTTCGGAGATGGAGTTGTGCTTCAGATAGATTTTGTTGTGTTTTGTAAGAACGTATGTTTTTGACTTGCGTTCGTGCGTGGAACTGGTGACCGAGGCCTGGAAAATACCTTTTTTCTCATCGGCTTCAACAATGATTCTGTTCTTGCTTAACTGCTCCTGCACAAGAATGACCTTTTCCGTGCCGTTGACGATGAAATAGCCACCGGGATCCAGAGGACATTCCATCAATTTAGCCATTTCCTCTTCATTTTTACCCGTCAATACACAGCGCGCACTTCGAAGCATGACTGGCATGCGCCCGATTTCTAAACCAGTGTGCTTGACAATCTTCTTGCCACGCGTGTACTCCACGTCAACAAAGATAGGTGCCGCGTACGTGAGATCGCGAAGTCGACATTCATGTGGTGTGATTTCCGTACTCAAACTACTCTGATCACGTCGCTGTGGCATGCCGACACGAATGTCGGTGTATTTAAGGTAAAACTCCGGGTCAACATCGCTGATGACTTTTTGATTCGCCTGCACGATTTTCTTGATATCGACGTCCACAAAGTAATTGAACGAGTCCAGATGCTGCTTCACCAGTCCCTTCACCTTGAGAAACGCGGGGAGAAGAAGCCATTTATCCTGTTTTTTTCATTGTTGTTAGTTCATTTCCCGAAGCTGCACTGTCCACCCATACCTCTGCCGTGTTCACAGGATCCGTCAACTTTTTCCCGTTATACTCCGGCTTCAACAGATCGTTAAACGACCCCATCGTCGCCTCTTTGGCGTCCTTTGTACTCGGTCCCATATCTCTGTTCTCTCGCCACGAAATCGTTGAGACGTAAGGCAAGAAGAGCTCGACAAGAATGGAGAGTTGTGGGTGTTTTTGTAAGCAGTGGGGGAGTTGCACACCGGATTTTTTTGCGTGGTCAGCGCAGATTTGGCAGGCGTGCTCAGGGGTTGGCGACCCGAGCCGCATCGCAGAATATCCCGACCTCGTTTATATTTCATCGATCAGTATTTCCGACCCGGGGTAAAAGCAGCAAAACACAACCGCGGAGACGATGATTCGGATACGGCAGATTGCGCGCGGGTATGCACGGAGAGGGATAAGCATACGACATGCCTCGACGACTGTGAAATCGCAGGTTCTCGGTGTACCTCAGTATAATCTACGACGACTCGTATCCGAGCAAGAACAATACATTGATTCATGTATCCGACGACGACTACCGCATGTTGCGGAGACGATTCCGACGATTGTTGAGATGTACAACGAGGCGAACGCAGTACGTGGAGAACGGACGAAAGTTTACACGGAACGAAAAGCGCTGCATGATCGGTTAAAGCAGAAAGGAGTTTCGAAGGAGGAGAAAAGTGAAGTGCTTGCGCGGCTGGCAGAATTGAAGACTGCTGGTATGGCGGTGGATGATCGCATTGCGGAACTGGATGATAAAATCTGGGAGTACATGGACTCAGTTCCGAATCTGTTACCGGAGAACTGCCCCCGTGAAGAAGAAGAAGTCGTCAAGTATCTTTGTCCACCACCTGCTCCCGGCTCGACTGAGCAGATCACAGACAACGAGTTCATTCGGCCAATTGACTTTTCTCAGCCACGGAAGGATCACGTAGAAATTGGTACACGTCTTGGTATAATAGACCTTGACACAGCGTCCAAGGTATCCGGCCACGCGTTCTACTACCTCCTCGGCGACGGCGCATTACTTGAACACGCCTTAGTTCAATACGCGCTTTCGAAAGCACGAAAACATGGATTCAAGGCAATGCTACCACCATCAGTTGTGCGTCGTGAGTACGCATTAGCATGCGGCTTCAGACCACGAGAAGCGGACGGAGAACGTCAGATTTATAGTCTCAACGTCGCTGGAGGTGATGACCAGGAGGCTGGAAAGTTGTGCTTGACTGGAACTGCAGAGATTTCACTAGCTGCGTATCAGAGTGAGAAAGTTCTTGATGAGAGTGAGGCGCCTGTTAAAATGGTGGGGGTCAGTCGCAGTTATCGAGCTGAAGCTGGTGCGAGAGGTCGTGATTCGAGAGGGATTTATCGTGTGCATGAGTTTACTAAAGTTGAACTGTTTGCGTGGGTGCCGGAAAGTCGAGTCGATGAGTCGATCCCAACTTCTGAGGATATGCTCGAGCAGCTGCGAAGTCTACAGGAGGAGATTATCGAAGGCCTTGGATTACACTGCCGCGTTCTCAACATGCCAAGTACGGATCTTGGTGCATCCGCGTATAAAAAGTACGACATTGAAGCGTGGATGCCAGGTCGTCACGGCTGGGGTGAAGTTACATCTGCATCAAATTGCTTAGACTATCAAGCACGACGACTACATACTCGGTTTAAATTATCGAATGAAGCCGAAACGAAACTGGTTATGGCGCATACGTTGAATGGAACTGCGATGGCGGTCCCACGAGTTATTGTTGCTATATTGGAGAATTTCTATGATGAGAGTAGAGATGCGGTTTGGATTCCGCCCTCGTTGAGACGGTATATGGATGACCGCGTATGGATTGAGAAGCAGTGATTGTATATATTTGGAGTGAGGTGCGTGCGTGTGCGTGTGTGTGTGTGTGTGTGTGATGTACATAGCTTTTTAAAAGGTGAATTCAAAACTAACAACTCTTGTACAAAGGAAATAAATTACATAACAATCATTATATTGTGAGTTCCGATTCGGTTCCAGCCCAGCGTCATATTCATGACACGTATCGATAACCACAGATTTCTATATTCTCATAAACCATGCGTCGACGCCAAAAGGGAATCAGGCGTCCAATCTTCACCAGCGACAAAGCTCATATCAGAATCTACCATTCGACTAAGCACATTAATCAAGCATCTCTCGATTCCAAGCCGTGAACTATCGCTCAATTCACACACCAAATTGACAAACGCAGTGACGTATTCCACGCTATGTCGGCCGTTAGCGTAACTGTTTAGCAGTGTAGAACGTAAAATCAGACTTAAATCGTGAACTGTTCCGTTCGTCGAGTCGAATTGTGAGAGAGCGGCATTCAATTTCTCCAATTTTGGAAATTCTCTGACTGCGCTTGAAGGAGCATCATAGCTATCACAAAGAGCCTCGTGAGCAATGATACTGATTGAAATCACAGAAAGCAGCTGGTCATAATCAACAGCATGTTGCACTGGCGCCTGATCCCCTACATACGTTACTGAATTCGAAAGAAGAAAATTCTTCCGAAGCAGCATCACTGCATTTTGTAGTGCAGAGTGCGACGATAAGAGACCAGTACTTGTCGCACCCATAAAACTGCGCATGTCTTGAACAAATGAAATCAGCCACAAACTGCGAAGTTTGGTAGTGTCGACGTTTAATGTGTTGGATAGGGTGGTTTCAAGTGGGTAGCTTGATACTGCGGAAAGTTCATTCTTGGACTCGAGCCATGATGGTTTGCCCATCAGCGACACACTTGGAGGTTAGCAAAATACCACAAATCAGCAGGGTAAAAACTTACAGGTACACAACAAGCTCGAGTCTCCAATTACTTTGAAGCATTTCGATTCCACCTTTCGCCTCAATCATTGCCTGAAGTCCGTTACGATGAACATACCACTCCGCTTTTGTTCCCCAATATCTCTCAAACGTAAGCAAACGCACAGTTGCAGCAAAAGCGTTATCACTAAGTTGCATTTGCGGATCTTCTTGCCACGATCGTAATATCTCGACTGCTTGAATTTTAAATTTCAACGCTTCGGAGGATACGGTACCGCGTCCTGGGTTGATACCCGCGTACAAATTTGCAAGATGAGCTGCTGAATGAGCCATTACACAGTTGAAAGATGAAGGGTTGGATAGGTCGAGTGGAAACCAGACGTCTTTCATGGGATTGAACTGAACGGTGTTGAGGTCTTGAAACATCATTGCGGCGTGAGTGCAGAGCCCTGTATAAAGGTCAGTAACGACAATAAAGTAAAATGATGCAAACTCACAATGGTGAAGTAGCATTTGATGCTGACTTGTGAGATGGATTGGACAGGTTTGAAACGGGTCAAACAGAGCAGTTGACAGGACACTATCGACGCCGAGTAAGAACTGGAACGCGACATTTAGTTCGGTGTGTACTGGTTTGTCATTTTGAATGATCTGAGTATCACTCAGATCAAGATCAGTAATCAAGTCGCTGTCTGCCGTGTTTTGCTGGTCCTGCTGAGCAATTACAGCGACCTGCTTCTTTTTCTGCTCTGATTCCGGCACCAGTTCCGGCTCCGGTTGACGATGTTCCTCTGATTCTGCCGTCGATGCGCGCGGCCGCAACGGTCGAAGCTGTGTCTTTTTCTTAACAACCTGCTGTTCACTTTTTAGTCTCTTTTTGCGATGTCGTTCTTTCCAATGTTCACGCATCGCGTGACTCCGCGCCTCAGACAGATTGTTCTCGGACACGAACGCAAATCGCGGAGCCTCCGACTCGTGCTGCGTTGTTGTCGTATCGACATGGCGACTTGACGAAGGCATGACGGGCAGGCGTCGGTTTCGGCCATTCACTGCAAGTCTCTTTTGTTTATTGGCTATCGCATCTGCCGCGTTTGTCTACAGCGGATACAATCAAAAAAGTCTCGTCTTTCTCTGGTCGGTCACGAGAGTGTTTTCAAAGCTCGAATTCTGCGCTCTTTAATTATAACCCTGCGCCATATGACGTAGGAAGGCACGTGCACCCCCACAATGTATGACTCTCCGATCCCGCCGGGCAGCTCAGATGCCGAGTTCTACGTAGCGGTCAAATCGACGACTAGTTGTGTATAGAAAATAAAAAAAAAATACTCGAAAATACCCGTAAAAGAAGCGACGAAGCACGGGCGACGACTGCGCTCGAGGGAGCCGCAACAGCCGTCGTCCAATCACGGCCAGTCATGACATCCGGCGGATCTTGCACAGACTTGAGTCAGATCCCTTCCCCAGAGAGTAGACGCACCTTGTCTCAGTCGTTTGTACACTATATGAAGTCATGGGTCCCGATTAACTTATACCAACAGATAACTACCCAGGCATATCTCCCTCCGCCTATATATACCATTGGAGTGCGCACCACTTCGCTTATACCAATGAGTAGGACGTCTGTTACTAAACTTCTTGCCAGCACTGGACGAAAGCTTTCCACGGCCGCTGTCATCATGAGCAGCCAGCCCGGCGCTACTGTTCCGCAGGGCCTTGATCCGGCTCTTACAAATAGTGCGATTTTCCTTGTTTTGGATGTCAGCAAATCCGACTCTTCTATTCGTTCCGTCCGATCCACTTTATCCAGCGTCAGCAGCCTAATAAAGAACACCACGACTCGTGACCTAGGTGCGCGATTGACATGTGCTGTTGGAATCGGAAGTGATATCTGGGATCGGCTTACGAACGCGCCACGTCCAAAAGAGCTTCATGCGTTCCGGGAGATTACAGGAGCAAAGCACACAGCGCCTTCAACACCAGGCGATTTGCTTTTCCATATTCGATCTAATCGTCGTGATTTTTGCTTTGAATTTGAACACCAGCTTCTCGATACTCTTGGAAACGATGTCAGCGTTGTTGATGAAACTGCGGGATTCAGGTATTTTGATTTTAGAGATTTGCTTGGATTCGTTGACGGTACCGCGAATCCTGTGGGGTCAGAGGTCGATCCGGCTGTCACAGTAGCTGAGGAAGATCCAGTTTCAGCTGGTGGGAGTTACATTGTTGTGCAGAAATACCTTCACGATCTCAAAGCGTGGAAAAGCCTCTCAACGGAGCAGCAAGAACGAGTGATTGGTCGTACGAAGCTTGAGAACGTCGAGCTTCCAGACGCAGAGTCCGGCCAGCGCTCACACAAGACACTCAATACAATCACAGACGAAGATGGGAACGAGCATGGTATCTTGCGAGAAAACATGCCGTTTGGATCGCCTGGATCTGGTGAATTTGGAACGTACTTTATAGGGTACACACGCAGATTGTGGGTGATTGAAAAAATGCTGGAGAGAATGTATGTTGGTCAGCCTCCGGGATTGCATGACAAGATTCTTGATTACTCGAGACCGTTGACGGGGAGTACTTTTTTTGCACCGTCGCTGAAGTTTTTGGAGAGTCTTGATTCAAACGAATAATCCGATTAAGAAGTGAGTCTATAAAGGATCTAAATGTTTGTAGCTGAATAGATATACAATACTCAGAGTTACAGTATACTATAAATTCTCGACATTCACAAGTATGTCCAAAACGCCAGTAATAGCAAAAAATGCGCCGTAAACTCACAGCTTTGACAACTTGTAAGATTTATACCTCCAATTTTTCCGTGTCTCCTCAATCTGACTACTTTGATCTATCCGTTTTTGCTCATCATCAAACTTGGAGTCGCACAATGTGATGATATCTCTCCACATTTCCGACTTTAGTGAACCGTAACACGGCGACTGTGCAAGTTTTGCAAGTCTGTTTTGTGAAATAAAAGCATCAACATCCGAAAGTGAGCCTGTAGAGTCGATTATTTGGTACTCGAGAGCCTTGTCGGCTGTGAACCGGGTCGCTTCCAAAACGGCTTTTTGGTATACGCGTGGGGTGAGTTTGTGGCGGAATATGGCGGACATTGGAGGAGTCAGCGGGGATCCTTGGAGAAGAGTCAGCAGCAATTGAAAGATCGTATGTGGAGGAAAATCGTACCGAATTCAAGCTCGTTTAGGCATAGGAATCCGCGCGTAGGATTCATGATTCGGTAGTCGTGACACATGGACATCATGAATCCGCCTGCAAACGCATGGCCATTAATCATTGCGATGCACGGCGCGGGGTACTCCAAAAGTCGCTTAAACAAGGGATACAAAGAAGTATCCCAAAAGCCTTTTGTGGTGACTGCAAGCTCGAGATCCAGTCCATTTGAGTAGAACTTTTGGATCGCAGAGGTCGTGACCACGGGCAGCTTTGCGACGGGAAAAAGCTCGTCTTCGATGATATCGAGAGTGTGTGTGAAGGCGAGGCAGAATTGAGGCGTTATCCGGTTGTCGGGTCCAGAGTTGATGGTTATGACGTAGTACTGCTTTGAGTGTGCAATCGAGAGCGTGAGAGTCCCGCGATCTGGCTCGTCGTAGATCTGGAACGTGACGGGGAGATTTGGTGGTGGCATTTTGAGATGCGCAGTCGTTTATATCTTTGCTGATTGAATTAGCAGAAAGCTGTAAATAGTGCCGTGAAGATGTATGTATATATATATTATAAGTGATGCCTCGGTTGAATCGATTCCCGATCTGAAGTCCAACAGTGTGTCGGTGACTCCTGTCTCCATTTTGCGGGGAATCGGCACTTTCCGCCCCAGCAACTGTGGGTTTCCTGGATTGGCCGAGATCGCGCCTGAGCCGGTCGGCGGTCCTCGACGCCACCGCAGTCACCTTGGATGTAGTCAAACACTAGAAATTCCAAATAAATCTATCTGAATAGGATAGAATACAACAATATACATATATATAACTGCATCGGCTGACAAAGGACGTGTCAGAGTGTAAGCACACGAGGGCAGCGTACCCGCCGTGCACGGTCCCGGCGCAGCGGCGTCGGAGGCCATCGTCGGACTCTTTTAAGCACCTTTCAAGCACTTTAAGCACTTTAAGCACCGCCCGGGCCAAACACGCTTCATCGTGCGCTCCTGATCTCGAGAGGCATCAGAAATGTCGCCCGAATCAGTGTTCAACATCAAGACTTGTGCCGACGACGACATCGCCGGCGCCGCTGAAGAAGACGCAGCGTCTCCGCCGGCGCCGGAGCTCGCGGTCGGCATGTGTTTTGCCTCGCGCGCAGAGCTCAAAGAACGCATCGAGATGCTCGCGATCAGGGACAACTGGGAGTTTGTGTGCGTGAAGAGCAAGTCCACGCGGTACACGGTGCGCTGTAAGGACCCCGGGTGCAGCTGGTACTTGCATTCATCGCGGCCCAAGTCGGCGTGCTCGGTCGCGGTCGCGGGGTTCGAGGCGCCGTTCATCGTGTCCGTATACCGCGGCACCCACACCTGTGCCAAACAGCACGCGGGGAACTCGACTGCCTCGTCGCCGTGGATCGCGAAGCGCATTATCGTCAAGCTGCTCGAGCATCCGACACTGACACCTCTTGAAATCATCGCCGAAATCAGAGCACGGCATGGTGTCTTGGTCTCATACAAGCAAGCATGGCGTGCAAAGGAGTGTGCTCTTGCGCTTCTACGATCACGTCCGCCGTGCTCATCTATAAACGACAACCTTAGCAAGTTTTGCATGAATCTCGAGAGCCGCGATCGTTTCGGCAGAGCTCATATGGATCTAATCGACCAGCTTGGCCGCGGCGCGTTGCTTCCCGATCCGAGCGCGTGTAATTTCAGACGTATGTTTTGGACGTTCGGCGCCGTGATTCACGGAATCATGTTTTGCCGACCTGTGATATCACTTGGTCGAATTGAGAGGCTACGCGGGACGAATATCAAAATGCTGATTGCGACAACGCGCGACGCAGAAGACAGGCAGTTCCCCGTGGCTTTTGCGTTTGTGCGGCATTCGACGGAGGATAAAGAGACATGGACATGGTTTCTCACGTCGCTCAGAGACGCGATCTTGATGCACATGATTAAGAATCGTAAGGAGATGTCGGTCACGGAGGTGTGCGATGTCATACGGCGGATCTCGTTTGTGTCTGATTATCAATTCGGCCTCGAGACCGCAGTGGCAGAGGCGTTCCCTGACAACGTGCAAAAGCACGCGCTGTGTCTCCGATTTCTGTACACGATCGTGACTTTGAGGTACGGCCGAGATGCCGCCGAAATCGTGATGACTGCCGCAAACGCAGGCACCCACAGCGAATTCACCAAAGTGCTGTCTGCGCTTCCACCGCCGCACCGCGACTGGATTCTCGACAGATGGGATCCGTCGTTATGGGCCGAGTGCCGGTTCCGAGGTCAACGCTACGGCATTCTAGACGCAAACATGTCGCGAATGTTTGCCGAATGGGACTTTTTGCCGTATGATTTCGACGAAGCTGATCAAGCGCACGCGCTCACTGATGACTTTGTGCGAACGCCTGCGACGACGCAGTTTCAAAACTCGCAACTTGCGATTTACTCGTGCCCGTGTATCACTGCACCGCCTGAACAACTCATCGCGCAAATGAATGTGGGACTAGCGGCTTTGTTTGCGTCGCGACTTGCGATTGCGCGAGCACGCAAGGCACAAGGGAAAGTGCTATCAAGTTACGCTGAGAGCGCGTTACAGAACAGCATCTCGGCGTCTACGAAGGCCGAGTGTGTACGTGTTGAACGTGCTGAATTCGGGTCATTCTACCGTGTACGTGTTAGTGCTTCATGCGTTGATGACCTTGACTTTGCAGAGGAAGTCGTGGTGGATCTGGAGAATACCCATTGTTCATGCATGCGATGGACGCATTCGGGAATCCCGTGTATGCATGCAGCTGCGGTGGTGGGGATGTTGGTTGGACGGGATAAAGCGGTCGAGACGTTGAGTGGGTTTGTGGATGAGGTGTTTAGCGTTGAGCGGTATCGACGGACGTATGAGATGCCGTTGAAAATTATTGGCATGGAGGATAATGTTTAGAGGGATCGGCAACGGCGACGGCGGAATGGAGTTTTCTTTTGTATACGTAAATTTGATGAGATGTTACTTTGGAGTACAATACACTTTTTAATACATTTATATATATATATATATATATGGAATCATTTATTCGTGTGGGTAGTAGTATATCAAATCATTCTTTTTCACATGACGGACAAGAGGCCGACGTCGCTTACAGCTCGTAGCCGACGAGCTTGGCGTACGCCTCGGTCGAGAACGACTTGGGGCGCTCGATGGGCATGCCGAGAGCACGGTCGATGATGTACTGGGGGAGGACACCGATGGCGCGGGAGACACCAAAGAGAACGGTGTAGTAGGACTCCTCGGTGAGGCCGTAGTACTGGAGGAGGACACCGGAGTGGGAGTCGACGTTGGGCCAGGGGTTCTTGGTCTTGCCGTGCTTGGTGAGGACGACGGGGGCGACCTCGTAGATCTGGGACACGAGCTTGAAGAGATCGTAGTCGGGGAGGTACTTGAGAGCGAACTCGCGCTGGGCCATGTAGCGGGGGTCGGTCTTGCGAAGGACGGCGTGGCCGTAACCGGGAACGACACGGCCAGCGTTGAGGGTGTCCCAGAGGTACTTCTCGATGTCGGCGTTGGTGACGTTGGAGCCGATCTCCTTCTTCATCTCGAGAATCCACTCGAGAACCTCCTGGTTGGCACGGCCGTGGAGGGGACCAGCGAGACCGTTCATGCCGGCAGCAAGGGAAAGGTAGGGCGACGAGAGCGCGGAACCGACAAGGTGGGTGGTGTGGGCCGAGACGTTACCGCCCTCGTGGTCGGAGTGGATGGTGAGGTAGAGACGCATGAGCTCGACGAACTCGTCGTTGCCGGCAAAGCCAAGCATGTTGGCAAGGTTGTAGGCGTAGTCCTTGGTGGGGTCGACGTCGGCGACCTTGCCATCCTTGAAGACGTTGCGGTAGATGCGGGCAGCGATCGGGGGGAGCTTGGCGATGAGGTCAAGGGCGTCCTCGTAGGCGTAGAGCCAGAAGTCCTTCTTGTTGACACCCTTTTCGTAGGCCTTGGTAAACGCGGACTCGGACTCGAGCGCGGTGATGGCGATGGAGAACTGGGCCATGGGGTGGAGGGTGTTGGGAGCGCGGTCGATGAGGTCCTTGACGTGCTGGGGGAGCTCTGAGCGGGCGGCAAGCTCAGCCGAGAGGGCCTTGGTCTGGCCCTCGGTGGGGACCTCGCCGGTGAGGAGGAGCCAGAAGAGAGCCTCGGGGAGAGGCTCGGTGCCGCCGGGGGCCTTGGGGAGGATGGCCTGGACCTCGGGGATGGTCTTTCCACGGAAGCGGATGCCCTCCTCGGCGTCAAGAACGGAGCCTTCCCAAACGAGGCCCTTGATGCCACGCATGCCACCGTAGGCCTGGTCGAGGGTGACTTCACCGATGACCTGTGGAGTTAGCGGAGGGCGCGAGAAGAAAACATAGGGAGCAAAGGAGCACATACGGTGGAGCCCTTCTCCTTGCGGAGACGCTTGACCTTCTCGATCTCGACGGGGAAGATCTCGGAGAGACGCTCCTTGAGGGTCTGGAGTAGGAGAGAAGAGACGGGAGTCAGTTACGGGTGCGATCAGCGGGCGCGGAGAGTAGAGTAAGACGAGAGGGGACGTACGGGCTCCTTAGCGGTGGAGTAGGCGCGGGTAGCAGCGCGGGCGTAGGCCTGGGCGAGCGGGCGGTTTGCCGCGCGGACGAAGGAGGAGGCGAGACGGGACGGGGCAGGCATTGTGGGGGAGACGAGGAGGGGGGTCGACGAACACGAGGGGACGGGTGAGGAAGAGGAGGAGGAGGAGGAGGAGGGCGGGAGAAGAGCAGGGAACGGATGGCTTTTAACTGCGACGCCCGCCCCGTGCGGCGCGGCGGCGGCGGCCGGACCGTCGGTCGCTCAGCTCGACTGCAGCGTCTGGACCGCGGACGACGGCCCGCGCGGACCGCGCAAACGCGGGAATCGAGGGCAATTGGACCAATTGTGCGTAGATTACAGCAGCAGCAGCAGCAGCAGCAGCAGCAGCTCGGGGCACTCCGCTCAGTTTGCAGGCAGCAGCGCGCGCGAGAGGCTGCGGGGCAGGCGGGGCAGGCGCGGAGCGCTGGCCAATCAGGAGCGGCGCGGAGGCCCGGAACGGCGTCACTTAAGCGTGGGGAAGAGTGCGGCGACGGCGGCCACGGTGTAGACGAGATCTCAGGATCTGACCAGGCAATAGTATGAACTAGAAGAGCCCGAGGAACACAAGAACCGCGGCTGGCACGGCTGGCGCTGCGGTGTCTGCTGGACTCGGCCCTCTGTTCGCCCCCGTCGCTCCACCGCCGTCGCCCGTCCAACTCCTCCACCGCGCAGTCCGCCCTTCCCCGCGTTTTCCGCCGGCCGGCCAATCACAGCTCCGCCCTCCCTCACCGACGTCACGGGATTTGACGCACCGCTCCGGCGGCCCCGCCGACCACGCTAAGCTTCTTCGGGCTACCCCGCGTGTGCTCTTCCGCCAGTCGCCGCATCCCGCTGGCTGTTTACTACTTGCTTTACTCGGAAGTTCTGTTCTCATGGCGATCTACTCAATATCACATTTACATTTACATTTACATTCACACACATTTACATTTACATTCACACACATTCACATTTACATTCACACACATTCACATTCACACACATTCACATCTCTAATCCCCACACCCAGCTCACTGCCGAATCTCCACGTCAAAACACGACGTGTAGTACTCGACAGGCGCGCCGGGAACATCGCCTGGGATCTTGGGAAAGTTCCAGATCCAGGCAACAGAGTACATCCCCGGCGCGACTTCCGCCTCCGGAGGCGGCCGCTCCGGCAGCGTAAAGCTGGCCACGCACGGGCGTGCCTGCGCACGCCCGTGGGTCGTGTCGACGGCGCACCGCCCGTCGTCAAAAGGCATAG